>JARQZK010004564.1:0-60939 GCA_030704885.1 Cynegetis impunctata | reverse complement strand
TTTACGATTTTGTGTGAAAATGTGAAATATTTTAAAACTGCAATTTCCTTACATATAAACTCGCTTTTTCCATATGAAAACTTGAATATCTACAATAACATATTTGATTATTAGCACAATACGATTGCGCTAGTAAGTGATTATATTACACTAATTTATCGTTGTAAAAATTCAGACAGAAAGCTGCACGTTTCTGCAGAATATCTTCAGAGCTCTCAAATTCAAGCTTGCATATCCACACTTCCAGATTTCAGTACCTCATTCTGTCGCGAACAAATCGAAACTGCTAAACATGCGATAATTCTCTGAATTTATAAGGAGAGAGCAAGGTTGATTTTCACGATTGTAATACGATTGTTGAAAAAATTAGGCAAACATTTCGTACAGGACGGCAAATTGGTATTTTTAAAGTTGAGACTCAAATTATCGTATGGAAACATTTTCAGAGTTCAATTAGACTTTAAGATTCGTCAAATTATTATGATTGAAAATGACATAAATTGGATGTTATTTTATTTTCCAGTTACAGTTTTGAATCCGAAAATTATAAATCGCAGGGTATTCAATCTGAGTACTGCTTTTAATAGCCCATGCTTGACTCCCATTCTCTGAAACGCAATTTCAAGCTCTCGATTGCTAGAAACCTGTTTGAGTAATCTTACACGTTCTATGTCATCAACATCGAATATGAGTTACACGCCAAAGATTTGAGTCAATTCTACTTTAACCGTTTCACCTGCCATTCTGTGCTATTCGAAAATAGCGTTAATATCAGAATTTGATCGTATAAGGACCAGCTCCTGACGTAAATTCAAAATTATTTTTTGAAATCTTCACAAAAACCGAAAAGAAAGCGGACGGAATAAAAAACATTGAAAATTACCATCATCATTGGTGATATGAAATCGTCGAAAGGATTCCATCTGCCAATACTTAATGCGATACTCTCGTTGTACTCAGAGAAGCGAGAGCTCTCATGGTGGTTGCTACCCAGGATTTCTCACCTAGAAATCAACCATTACTACCAAATTTCAAATCTGATCAGCATAAAATAATATCATAATTCCATTATTTACAAATTTCACCATTTTCGATATTGTATTATCAGCTTTTTTCGGCCAGTCAGTTTACCCTCAATGTATAATGAGCTATTCCATGGATTGCCTGTATGCATCTTAATTTTGGATCGGGATACGAATTCCCGTCGTTGTTTGCCGAGCGAACTGGCCGATGCGTATGGTAAATGTGAATGTTTCTCAGCATTTGTAATGGCATCATAAAACACAGTTTTTTCGTTTATGTCAAATATATCCATTCTCTATGTGGGGTTGCTACTACAATCACACTTGATTCTACACAACAATACAATACTGTTGAATATCAATCGAATATTTATTACAGCTCTGGCGCACAATTTTTTAAATTTATTTATTTTTAGTTTTATTTATTACTTTCAAGCCAAGTGTAGAAAGCCTGATTAGAAGGTGTTAATCGTTTAACTTTCTTCAATGAACTATGAGACATCTTGGAAAGCTTATAATTTATAGGATTCGTGAAAGCATGTGCACGTCTCCTTTTTGCTCTTTGGTTGTTGTTGCTACTAGTAAAATCAATCCATATTTCTACGAGTTTTCTTCGAGTGCAACCTTACAGTGACGACTTCACCACGTAAATTGAGCAATTTACAATGCTGATCCACTAATGTAACTGTCATCTCATCGATTTGATTGGTATTTATTGGTAGATAAATAACGTTTCGGGGGGTTTCGATAATTTTGTAACCTGGTGGGCCATTGGGGAAGAATTCGTGTAGCATATGAACAGACTTTTCATTTCGATAAGATCCTGAAACTATATTGCACTCTACTCCGATAGAATTCAACCTGTTTATGCTCACAGGGTAATCGGAAATATGTCTTTCATTCTTTATCAACTAGCGATGTTTGAAACCTAAAAGTTGTGCTAGAGAATCTTTCGGTTCGAAATCAATATCGAATGTCGCTTTTATTTCACTCTTCAATGTATTGTTGTTTGCCTTCAGAATAAAGAATGCTGCTGAAAGTTTCATTTCTCCAAGTCTACTTTTGTTTTATTTTTGATACCTATTGAGTATTTTTAAAATTTTAAATTTCCTACTATCACCTATAGCTTATTGTAAATAACAATTAATATTTTTCACTTCATACGATCCTTCGGGAATCTCTATTACTTTCGTAATATTGTTATCATTATTATTATCCGCTAGAGTGTAGTAAAATTTATTATTGGTCGAGTCGATATTAGGCATTGAGTTATAAGTTTCAAGATTAATAAGACCTTTATCATAATCTTCATTTTCATTGAAATTTATTGGTGGATAAAAATCTGTACTTAAGATTGACTCATTCCCCGTGAGAGTGAACGTATATGACATTATGAACGCCACTGAACAGATAAAACTCAAATGATATTGAACCTATTATGCTATATTTATATATTTAACACGGTTAAAAATTCAATGCTGCATTCCGAGAATTCTTCATAATTAAACATCTTTTCAATGTCAAACTGAACTCTTTCCGTAGATTCAGCTCATTCAGCTTTCAGAGAGAGCGAAAGTGTAAAAACTTAAGACATAAATGCTCACAATTAATCGAATTAAATTTCTGAAATTTATTATAGTTTAAATTGATTACGGAGCAGGAGGGATCGCTTTGAAAATAACGAATTAATTCGAGTGGAGGACTTAAATCCCCAAAACTATCAAAGTACACGATTTTTATGTTTTTTATAAGCTACCCAGTGTGTACCGACATTTTTCATTTCATCTAAATTAACTATTGCACATTCGATAGAACGAATTTTCCTAGGCAAATTGTCTCGCATAAATGTACCACGAAAATTAGGAATTTTGAGCATTTTAGCGAATTTCAACAAATCGAAATTCGTTAATACTCGCCTCAGTAATTTTATTGGTATTTTCTTCTCCGATAACCTGTCGGGTCTAAAAAAAAGCACCATTTCAGTTCTGTAAGGTTTCAAATAGAGTCCTTTACCCATCGCTACAGCTTCCATCGTTCGATTGTGACGTTGAGATTCCTTTAGTTGTTACGATGCAGATTTTTCAGTATTAATAGCTTTAGCTATCCCCGCGGCTCACACTCGAAAACTTAGAGCACGTCCAGTTTTTTCGTTTTTTTCAAGTTATTCGTCCTTTTATTGAAATTGTTATTTTTACACCTGCTAATGATGCTGCTTTTTCTCCTAATGAAGAGTTAGGCGAGCAAAATCTTTGAATAGACTCAGATGCTAGTATACGATCAGCTACGTGTCGTTGATTAATTTCTTTTGATTGATCATAAGCTATGTCGAATCTTTTACACGCAGCATCCAACTGATTTATTCCAGGATCAGCACGTTTGAGACGATCAAAAAAAAAAAAGACGAGAAAAAATCAATTTGCGCTAAAACTCAGTTAGTTAAAGCCATGCGTAATAATAATAATAATAATAATAATAACATTTATTTAGCAAAATTGCTAGTATACAAAAATCTTCCATATTATCACATGTGAAAAATAAAATAAAATCAATTGGAGACAAAGAAAACAAACCTGAAAAATAATACAAGCTACATCTGAAAACAAAATTTTCTTAACCTAGATTTAAATTGCTTGGCAGTTTTCGAAGCTTTGATCATTATAGGAAGGTTGTTGTACCATCTGACACCCATTACATCTAATGAATTGTTCAGATTAGTGGTATTGAAATGGTCAATAAACAAATGATCCCCTTCTCTTAAATTATAATTTATCATATCTCCCCTTCTAATGAAATAATTTGAGAAACATTTTGGTGCCAGACCGTTTAAAATTTTGAAAATTAAAATTAAATTTGCTTCTTCTACCATTTGTTTGACATTCAAAAATTTTAACTTTTTTAACATATCATTAACTCTAGTATAAATGCTACAGCCCAACAAAATTCTCATAGCCTTATTTTGCAGTATTTGAAGTTTATTTATATCCTCGTTATTACAGAAAATTAATAAAGACATGCAATAGGTGAATATGGGGTAAATTATTGTATTGTATACAACTCTTCTAGTCCAATACGACAGTTTTTTCGATATTCTTTTGAAGTATCCAATTTTTTCCCCAGTTTCCTACACATGTACTTTATATGCTCCTGCAAAAATTAATTGAGAGTCCAACTGAATCCCTAAGTAACTAGTTACATCAATTTGCTCAATGGGTTCAGAATTCATTTCTACTTTCAAATTTGCTGTTTAAAAGGGCTACATCTATATCTAGTTCCAAATATCATACTCTTGGTTTTTGTAGAATTTAACTTAAGTTTTTTAAACTTCAACCATTCATGTTAAAAACCCAAACTCTATCATTCATAGTTCGAACAAGCTCTTCTCATATTGTGACCAGATACTGAAACTACTGTATCATCCGCATATAAACTAACATTACATTTTGCTATATATCTACAAATGTCATTAATATAGAGAATGAAAAGCAATGGCCGAGCACACTACCCTGCGGCACTCCAAAATCAACGCTCCTTTTATCTGACACTTTATCCCCTATTTTTGTAACTTGGGATCTACCCACTTAAATAACTTTCAATCCACTGAGCACAATTCCCTTGATCCATAATTAGCGCAACTTTGAGCAGTCTTGCTGATCAATGGTCTCAAATGCCCTTTTTAAGTCAATAAAACGCACAAAACAACCTTTCCTACATCCATTTCTCTTTTCCACCTGAAAACATAAATTGACAGCACAAGAGTGCTTACTGCGGAAACCAGACTGACCCTCATGAAATATGTTTTTCTCTTCCAATATCCATTTAATTGTTCATGTACTACTACTTCCAAAATTTTGCTCCACTACTGGCAGCAAATTTATTGGTCTCAGTTCATCAGCTTTAGAGGATGTTTCACTTTCGGGACAGGTATTGACCGTGCGCATTTAAGGTCATTCGGCACAATGCCACTCTCCAGAGACGTATTTATGATATAAGCAACGGATATCCTATTACAGAAAACGTCTCCTAAGAATTTTATAGGTGAGAATAGAATCACCCGATGATTTGTTTTTGAGAGAAGCAACAATCCGTCTCAGCCTGTTAAGGTAATCTTTCGAAATTCCCAGAAACAACAACTCAAACCATACTGAATCTCCACAAAATCCCCATCTGGTAGCGGTATTGATGTCACAATATTTTCTATACTATTCAGAAAGAAATTGTTCATTGTTTGGCTGTACATTATCTGAAGCTCTACATATATCTATCTCTAAAAAATTTATTGCTCCATTTCCCCCGCTGACCAATGACTTCAGTGTTTTCCACATCTTCTTGCTATCGTATCGAGTTTTCATCAATCGGTTTTTCATAGTATCGTTTCTCCTTTTGCCGGATCAATCTACTACCCTGTTACGTTGAAATTTATACCTATCAAAATCAATATCTGCATTTGTAAACTTAAATTTCCCATAAAGAGTGTTTCTCACTTTTTGCTCATGAATTATTTCTTTATCAATCCAGTCTGTTGAGTAATTGTTTGTAACTTTTCTTGAAGAGGTGATACTGATTTTATTACACTATTTATGTTTGCAATAAAGTTCTCGTATAATCTGTCAACATTTGTCGATGTGTTGTCCCAATTTTTTTCAATTAGTTTAAAATTTATTTTTTCTAATTTTCCATTACTTAAACCTCTAAAGAAAACTAGAATACTGTTTCGATGGAGATTCTAAACTTATTTTTACTCCCACCGTTTCATGGTCACTGATCATAGGATAATCCCTCAGATTCTCGCAAACCTGCTATGTTTGTATAAATATGATCGATCAACGTTCTAGTCTCCTTTGTACATCGAGTAGGTGTTTAACAATTGCCTAAAACCAGCTGTTCGGCAATGTTCAAAATACTATTTGAATTACAATTGGTGATTAACAAGTTAATATTTACATCACCGGCCAGAATTGCTTTATTTCCATTTACATGCTCATTATCAAAAATGACTCAAAAACTGAAGGAACTCACCAGTGTTTCCACTTGGAGATCTATATATTCCACCAACAACGCATCGACTCAGTAAACAGACGCATCCTGATGAGAACAAACCAGTATTCTTTATTTGACTTGAACTTACATAGTTCTTCACACTCTATAGAAGTCTCTAACATATATCGACACTCCACCAGAATGCCTACTCTCAGAGAAGAACGCGAAAAGCAATCTTATCCCTGAATATTGTACTCAGAGTCCCCAATGTCCTCCGTGATGTGAGTTTCTGTAGCTATGAAAAACCAGTGGTTTGAAACGAGTATAGTCTGACATAATTCAACATGATTTGTGGTCTGCCCCTGTATATTCCCACCAAAATAAGTACTCGAAATTCTCAGTAGTGGCTATATTGATATTTTATTCTGTCCTTGAATTATTCAGTTGCCTTAAATAACTAGGACACTTCACATCAAACACATGATGGTTGCAATCAATACCAGGAATTTTTAACACGTCTATAGCGTATTTAACAATTTGTACACTCCAGGCGATCTTAGTACAGACCTCTGTTTATGTTTTCTATTACAATTAGGACATACCTGCTTCCAAAAGTACATTTATCAGCACGAAATGTCCATACCTCCAACACGAAAACATCTCAGTACACTCACAAACTCGAAAACACCTGTAGCTTTTCCACCCTACACATAGTTTTGCACGCTTTTCCGATATGGCTGACTAAACTGTTCCCCAGATAATTCCAAAATTACACTGACAGGTACTGTTCCCGTTTTTCACAGTTTGATATTTCCGAATTAACTTTAGTTCATCTGTGATATTCCTCAGGAAAATTTTGAGTTTTTACCGCACACACAAAGATCTTCATCATTCTCAAACATCTTTCATAATTGACATTTATCAGTTGATTTTCGGGTTCATCATTTTCCCGTAGAAATTACATATTCCTCCCATTCACTCTGTGTTTTATTTTCAGATTTTCCAAAGAATGTTTATCCTCGCAATGAACAACAACAACCCGTTCGTAGTCTGTCTGATCTTAGATACCGATACCGCAATATCAGCTGGACTAATTTTATCTTCCAACACATTCCTTGTAATATTACTGTTTTGTTTCGAATTTTTCGGTTTTATAATTAAAGGTTCAATTTTATTAGAGATTTTGGAAGAATTTTTTAATACCTCTACAAATGAGGGCTGCTGTGAACGCTGAATGATGTTTATCAACTGTTCAGTTTTATTCAATATTTCTTCGGTCCTCTGGTTCACATTTGAGGTTATGGAAACTTTCAGTTTTGATTCTGCAGTTTGTAAACACTCATCACAAAACCATTTGATGTTACCGCATTCTTGTTTTAACTTAATAAATTGATCTTTCAGTTTTACACAATTCAAATGAAATCGATTTTCACAGTAATCACACTTTACGTATTTTGAATTTACTATAAAATTATCCGAGCATAGCGGACACACGTGTGTACCCGGTGCCATCTCGAATGCGAAATGCGTATTATTAAACAGAAGTAATCACTAGCAATAGATAAAGCAGATTTTCATGGGGGCCGTAAAGTTGAGAGAAGAAGACACGGTGCACTTTTACCGTCCACAATTCGATGTCTCATAGTGGGTCCCTCAAACTGTGGTAAAAGATTTCAGAATGTTAACGTTTATTCGAAATCGTTATTTCAACCGAAATATGTATATTTGGAGGAGTTGCTTTCTAAAATCAAAGAAATTTCATATAATAAATACAATAATTGTGAGAATATTGTCAGCCCATCAGACTCGAAACCCAATTCTATTTTCATCTTCGATGACATTTCCTGCACCAACCAAAATTTGATGCGTGAATACTTTAGCATGGGTAGGCACAAGAACATCTATTGTTTTCATTTAGGACAAACTTACACACGTGTCCCAGAATAATTAATACGTGATAATGCAAATTTACTGGTGATATTTCGCACCGATGAGAATAATCTGAAGCATATTTATGATGAGCATGTGAATACCGATTTGAAATATGACGAATTTTAAAAAATGTGTGCAGCATGGTGGACCGATAAATATGGATTCATTGTGATTATTCATTTATTTATTTATTTACATTGTGATTGATGAGGATAGTGAAATCCAAAAAGGACGCTTTCGAAAAAGAATTGATCACTATATATATATATATATATATATATATATATATATATATATATATATATATATATATATATATATATCTCAATTAGCGATTATTTTTATCAGATAATATTAGATCGTTGAAGAGGTTGTTCTACAACATTTATTCATAAGCAGTTTCATCTATTTTTCAACTATTTAGATACCTGTTTTAACTAATTAGATACATGTTTTAACTAATTAAATACCAGTTTTAACTAATTGAATAGCTGTTTCAACTAATTGAATAGCTGTTTTAACTGATGAGATAGCTGTTTCAACTAATTAGAAACCAGTTTTAACTAATTACATACCAGTTTCAACTAATTAAATAGCTGTTCCAACTAACTAGATACCTGTTTTAACTAATTAGCTATTAGTTGTTTAGCCGATTAGCTATTATTCATCATGAACATTGTCACAGCTAAAAAAATCCAATTAATGTTAGAAACAATTCGAAGAAAAAATTAGAATTTTTGAAAGAGGGGGAAATTATTAGAGAGGATGCCTTTTCACCAATAACAAAACAATTGCAGACTATAGCCAGGAAACTTGACGATGAAAAAACTGTAATTGATATTAAGAAGGAAAGTAAAGAGGAAAAAGAAGAAGAGAAGGAATAAAAAAAGCCAAGAGGCCTTAAAAAACTTTCATTTTCAACACCAAAAAATTATTCCGATATTTATACACCTAAATTTGAGAAATATCGATCGCTAAAACGAAAATTGCTGCAGCCAAATATCCTTGAAACAGATACGATAGTCGAAACTACAACTGATGCTGATGACGATGAAGCGCGTGTTATTAATGAAGGTGACGCTGATAAAGGAATTTCCGATGATGAATTTTTAAACGAAACTTATGAAGATAACAAGCAATACTTGCAAAATCTTTCACAAACTGAAGAATTCGATTTATATTTACAATCACTACCTCCGTTCGTATATGGATGCATTTTTTTCCGATACAAGCAATAAATTTGATTTCAAATTCGGAGCCAGATTCGATACCGATGCGAATGGTTTGAAAATTGGTAATGCAAAAATTACAATTGATCCAGACACAGGTATTGTTCTTATCGGCGATGAAAACTTTGAATATGCGGACACCTAAGGACTTTATGAACTTATCTTCAAACGACGACCTGTGGGATATACCCGTACAGATGAAAAAAATTATTTAGATATTATAGATCAAACTAGTGCTCATAAGCGAAATTACGATCCTGACCAGCAAATCGCCGGTAGTCGATCTTATGAATATAGAAAAATAATAAGTAAATTAACAAGTAAACCATTGATTCCGCGGAGAACTCGTTCGCAAATCCCATCTACTAGTACGAGGATTGGCAGATTAGGTGGTTGAATTATGACATTAAAACAGTTAACCAACAATTCAATGGACTATATTTATTGGGATGATATAAATGAATTAGTTGATAGACTTCGGTTGTTGGTTTCTTCGCAAGCTGCGGGAAGTACAAGTCTAAGTAACGAGATCATTTCCATAATTGAAAAGTTGAGGGAAGCTGGAGTTGTTGAATGAAATTTAAAAACAAAAAAAATGTGCATTGATAAATTTGGTTATCAAATAAATTCATATTATAAATATGTTCAACATTATAATGAAGAGGATGATTACTCAAAATATGAACTCATTTTAGAAATTGTCGAATTATACACCTACGAAATTTTAATAATTTTCGAATCTGACACCATTGATCCATCTTCGAATTGTTATGAATTATTTCAATCTGAACCGTTTTGGATATTTCTCCTCGAAACAGGAACTATCCGAAATATTCACAATCATCCTAGTAATTTAATCACTAGAGTGAACAAAGAGGAGTATACCAGCAAAGAAATAAAAAATGTTTCATTGAAAAAAGAGGACAAGATATCTTTCAAGGGGGTAACTGGTAAACATTTGCTGGCAGAACTAGTTATCGAATGTCCAATTACGTTCAACGATTCAGATGTAGGTATATGAAAACCTACTATTCGCATAATTCACAGTAGTATATAGTTTTAATTTTCTCAGTCATGAAGAGGAGAAGAAGAAAACCTGAAAGAGAGCGAAATAAAAAGAGATATTGTTAATGAATTGCATAAATCGGCTAGAATAAACTTTCCAGGGCGTAAAGTTATATTGAAAGGAATCAATGACCTCGTTCAAATCGATCTAGTTGAGATGATTCCTTATTCCAGAGAAAATAAGCGTTACAAATATATTCTGGTAGCCATTGATTGTTTCTCGAAAAAAGCTTGGGCTGCACCCCTCAAAACAGAATCAGTATGCAATGTCACAAATGCTATGAATGAGATATTGAATAAAATGAAAAATTCTCCGAAGAATTTGTAGTCGGATATGGGCAAAGAATTCTATAACAAACATTTCGCTGAACTAATGAAAAAATTCGATATTAATCATTATAGTGTGTACAGCACGAAAAAAGCTTCAATTGTGGAAAGGCTGAACCGAACCCTCAAGAACATGCTGTGGAAAATGTTCAGTTTACAAGGTTCCTATAAATGGTTGAATTCATTAGAGGATAAATTAAATCGATACAATAATACAAGACATTCTACTATAGGTATGAAACCGGTTCAGGTTAATAGGAACAATGAAAGAAAATTATTGAATACCGTGTACAACCGCATCAAAATAGCTAATTTGAATACAAAATTAAAAGTTGGCGATCATGTACGAATAAGTAAATATCGCAAAGAATTTGATAAGTCGTATACACCAAATTGGACTAATGAAATATTTTCTGTGAGGAAAGTGAAATTCGCTACTAATCCCGTCACATATTTGCTTCAAGATGAAAATGGTGAGGACATAAAGGGTGGATTTTATGAAATGGAACTACAACATGTAAAGCACCCCGGAATTCTCCTGGTTTAAACAGTTTTAAGGAAGAGGGGTGATTAAGTACTTGTGAAGTGGTTAGGTCTGAAAAACTCTAAAAAAAGTTGGATTGATAGCAACAATGTTCAATAATTTCATATGATTTTTTTGTATATATTCATAGATAAGTTGGATTTATGACAAAAATGTTCAATAATTTTAAATAATTTTTTTCTGTATATATATATATATATATATATATGTACATATATTATATATATATATATATATATATATATATATATATATATATATATATATATAATATATATATATATATATATATATAATATATATATATATATATAAATATATATATAATATAATATATATATATATAATATGCTATGGTTTAATTTATTGCAATATTAAAATTAAAATATATGTACAATAGTAATGAGATTGATCAAGAAAAGGAAAACTTCAATGAATTAAAATAGGAATAGTAAATAATAAATCAAAAAATGTGAATTAAATGATTAAAATGGAATCAAAATGATGACAAAGTGTAAAATATATGAATTATAAATGATCAAGAATAGATTTTAGAATTAATATAATATGATAAACCTTTCTAGAATGTCAGAAACTTAAATGTCATTAATCATTGAAGGTAATATCAAGTAATGAATAGAAATTCATGAAATATTAAAAATATAGTAGAATACAAGTAATATAATCGTTGTAAAGAGTAATTAGAACAAATTATTCAATATAACAACTTAATTATGTAGAATACATATAATTGTGGAAATTTTATGTATCGTAGAATTGGAGAAATTTGTATATCAGATAATAAGTTAATTTCAAGTTATTGAAGGTAGTTAATCATATATAAAGGCATTAGAAGAGATAGATAACTGTTTTATATATAAAATTATTGTAGAATAAAGTAAGAAAGTATAATTTCAACGTTAGAATCAGAATTATATATAACGAAATGTCAAAATTTCATTGGGAAATAAGATTTAATTAATGAACAGAACTATGCGAAATTTTTAGTACAGAATTTTCAGAATATCTGTAGCATGAGTTTAAATAGCATATTTTCAGGCCAAAATTAGGTTAATATTATAAATTTGTTAAAATCAAATCAAATGTCATTTAATTATTTAAAATAATCAATTGAAGTACTGAGATTGGAAAAATTTAAATATCATAAAGAAGCTGTTATTATTGAAATAAGTTAATTTCCAAAATTATTGTATATTTAATTAAATTATATGATAGAGAAACATTCACAATACCTGTTAGTATAATATTTTAAATATGAAAGAAATTATAAAAAAGGATATTGAGATTATTCTAGAAAAAACCATCAGATTCCTTGATATTGAAAAATTAATAGAAGGTTATATATAGAGGTATAACATCCGGCTTCAGGCAGTTCCAAATTTTCATTCAAGAGACAAACATCGTCAGTTTTAGATCTGATTCTTTTGTTTTTTGTCATCCATGTTGAATAATTAAAAGTATAATAATAGCTGAAAGTAAAAAGTCATAATAAATCATCGATATAAACAAAATAAAAGCTCATAATACCTGTATGTGAAATAATATCAAGTTAAGTAAAAAAATTGTGAATTGTGAAATTAATTTCTAACAATATAGAAATTAAGTGAGGTTACTAAAAGATTGGCTGAGACCATAGAGAGCGAGTTGCTGTTTTGGAGAACAAGTATAGAAGAGAGAAGAAAGAACATTTGGAATTCATTGAACATCTGAAGAAAGAAGATCAACCAGCGGTGAAATAAACAATCGTGAGTTTTTACAAAATTTCAAATTGGCCAATAGAGTGCATAAATATTTGCAAATATTAACTTTAAAAGGGGAATTAATTAATATAAAATAAAAAGGTACCATAATAAAATTTGAAAGAGTAATTGTTATTGTTAGTATTAGAACTGAATTTGTATTTGATAATTTGTGTTAATAAATTTGTTAAATTTTTAAATTTTTGAATTTATTGAAGTTTTCAATTATTAGAGTCAAAGTTTTTTTTTATAAAATAATAAAATATAGAATCAATTTAAAAATTAAAGAGAACCTTCCCTGAGATTATAGAGAAATATCAATACAAAATTAAATTAAATTGATAAAATTATATAAAATATAGCAATTCATAATAATTGGCTTTCATAAATAGTGAGCAAATTAAAGAATTCATAACAATTGGCGCAACCAACGTAGGGCTCGAAAAACGAGAAAATTATATTTATAAATTAAATAATTTTGAAAAGAATTAAAGTAGAACATAAATATAAAGATGACTAGTAACATGGTATTACGGAAAAAGAAAGGTGAAGAGAGGGTGAATGAGGAGGAGTTAGATACAAATATTAGTGTAGAGCAAATTACTGAAAATTTAGTTGAATGTGTAGATATGAATGAGGAGGAGAATGTAGAAAAAGAAAATGAGATATTTATAAGAGTAGATTCAGAGGAAAAACAAAAAAAAGTTAAAAAATCAGAAGATTCAAGATCAGAAATTATGGCTTTTTATAATGAAGATGAATGAAAATATAAATAATATGAATAGTATAAATCAGAGTATGAATGAAAATATAAATGATATGAAAATGAGTATGAATGCAAGATTTGAAGTTATGAATGATAATTTAGATAAAATGAATCAAAGATTTGAAAGCATGGATGAAAAATTAAATATGGTTAGACAAGATATGACAAAGTATGTGAATGAGAAAATAAATATACAAACTAAAGAGATAGAAAATAAATTAATAATACAAGATAAGAAATTAGAACAGAATGAAAGTAAATTAAGAGTAGAAATAGAAAAACAGAATGAAATAGTGATATGTATGGGAGAAAAATGCATGGAATCTGTAGATAAGTGTCAAGATAGAATAATTAATATAGAAGAAGAAAAATTACTGAATATAAATAATAATATAGAAATGTTAAAACAAAAATATGAAAAAGAATTAGAAGAAGTCAAAAATCATTTAGGAACTCAGCATATAATACCTCAAAATTTAATAAATATAAATATAGATAATAATACGAAATTTGATGGCAATATAAGAAAATTGCATCCAAAAACATTTTTGAATAATATTAAAAATAAATTAAATTATAATAACAAATGGGAAGAACAAAAGGAAATTATAAAAATGTATTTAAGTGGATATGCACAAACTTGGTTTTACAGTTTGGAAGAAGAATTTAGAGAGTATAGGGATTTTGAAAATAATTTTATTAGACATTTCTGGGGAGAAACTCAACAAAACAAATACAGACGAGACTTATACATGGGAAAATTTAATTATAATTTTAGTTTAAATTTAACAGAATATGCAATCAGACTATATAACATAGGAAAGAACTTAGATCCAATTATACCAGAAGCAGATATTATAAAATGCATTAGTAGACAATATAATAATGAGATTAAGCAATATACAATGTACAACAAAATAAACACACTAGATAAAATTTTTAGACTACTTAACTGAAATAGAACATGAACTAAAGGAAGATAGATATAAAAATCAAGGGAGAGAATATGACAATCATAGAAATCAACAAGAGATAAATACAAATAAATATATTATTAATAATAATTAATATAACAAAAACAATAAATAAAATTATTATAAATGTATGAATTGAAATTATTATGGAAATCAAAATAAGGGGAAACAACCTATGAAACAAGAGTACAGGGATAATGATAGAAAGTTTCAACATTTAAAAGTCCAACCGGAATATTCAAAACCAGGAACATCTAGAGAAGAGTATACAGGGGATACGGAGAATAGAAATTTTTAGATAATGCCGAACCAAAAGTAGATTTAAATATAATACATTATGAACATCCAAGTGAATTTTTAAATTTAAATGAAGAAATTATGTATAGTGAAAATAACAAATTAATAATAATAAATGGTAAAGTAGATGAAATTTATGTTAATATATTAGTTGACACAGGATCAGAAATATCGTTAATTAATGACAAAATTAAAGAAAAATGTAAATTAGAAAATAATATAATGAAAATTTCAAAAATTAATTTAGTTAGTGCAAATGGAAAAAAATTAAGTGAGGTAAATAAGTTATGTATTGTAAATTTATTAATAGGAAGTGTAATGGTGAATTTAAAATTATTTATAGTGAAAAATATAGAATATGATATGGTATTAAGTAATGATGAATTAAGTAAACATAAGGTGGAGATCAATTATGAAGAAAAAATAATTAAGGTGTATGGAAATAAGATTCAATTTATGGAAGAAGATATAAAAGAAAAATATATATATGGAAATATGAAAATAGAAGAAGAAAAATATGAAGAAATTAAATGTTCACCAAAATATGGGGACAAAATTAAAAATATATTAAAGAAATATAAAGGTCTAGTAAACCAGGAAAATAGAGTTGCTATGTCTTATATACATAATATAGAAATAAAAAAAATAGAAGAATTTAAAAGTAAAAATTATCCTATTCCATATAAATATAGAAAGGAAGTGTCAGAAGAAATTGAATCAATGTTAAACAAAGGAATAATAGAAAGAAGTAATACCAGTTACATAAATCCTATAGTAGTAGTTAAAAAACAAAATGGAGAAATTAGATTATGTTTAGATGCAAGGAATATTAATAAATGTACAAAACCTCAATATGAAGCACCAATGAATATAGAAGCAATATTTGGAAGAATTACTAATACAAAAATATTTACAAAATTAGATTTAAGACATAGTTTTTGGTTGATACCTTTAGAAGAAAATAGTAGAGATTACACTGGATTTTCAATAGATGGAGTTATATATAGATTTGCAGTAGTGCCTTTTGGTTTACAAAGTGCTTGTGCGGCATTAGTAAGAGCATTACATAAAATATTAAATAAACATGAAGATTATATTTTGCATTATATAGATGACATATTAATATATTCAAAAAATGAGATAGATCATTTGAAAACACATAGAAATAGCATTAAATGAATTAGATAGAGCAGGATTAAAAAATAAATATTGACAAATGTCAGTTTTTTCAAAAAGAAGTAATATATTTAGGTTTTAAAATAGATGAACAAGGAATAAAAATGGATGAGAATCGAATTAAAACTTATTAGGGATTATAAAAGACCACATAATTTAAAAACTTTAAGAGGATTCATAGGAATAATTAACTATTTTAAGAGATTAATACCTAATTTGAGTGAAAAAAATGATCAAATTAATAGAACTATTAAAAAAAGGGATACCTTGGAAATGGACTAAAGAAAGAGAAGAAGCATTTAATAAATTAAAGATGAATTTTTACATAATTTAAAGATATATCATCCAAATTATAACCTACCTTTTATTATAAGAACAGATGCTTCTAAAGATAAATTAGCAGGAGTATTAATTCAAAATATAGGAGATAAAGAAGTACCAATAAGTTTTATATCTAGAGTGACTAAGAATTATGAGAAAAATTATAGTGTTTCAGAATTAGAATTAGCTAGTATAATATTTTGTGTGACAAAATTGAGATTTTATTTATTAGGTAGTAAATTTTATATAGAAACTGATCATTTGGCATTAACAAGCATTTTAAATAATAAATATGGTAATAGTAGAATACATAGATGGGCTTTAATTTTACAAGAATATAATTTTGAAATTAAATATATAACAGGTAAAAATAATATTATAGCAGATGCTTTAACAAGAGATCAAAATATCAAAAGAGTTGGAAAGAAAGTGCATATAGGAATGAATATTTTAGAAGAGAAAGAGGGATTATTTTCATTAAATAATATTAAAGCATCACAACAAAATTTATCAGAAAAACAAAAGCAAAAATGTATATTAAAAGATAATGTATTTATTAAAAACTTATGCCAGATAATGAATTATATTGTATTACAGAGAAATTAGGAAATTCAAATTATGACATATTTACATGAAAATTTAGGACATATTGGATCACAGAAATTATGGTTAATATTTAGAGAAAATTATAATAATGAATAAAGATAAAGTAATATCGAAAAATATAACTAGTAAATGTAGGATATGTCAGTTAAGTAAAAATAAAAATATAGTAAACAAATATTTTTCAAAAAGTATAATAGCAAGCAATCCTTTAGATATAATAGCAATAGATTTTCTGAGTGATTTAATTTCTACTCCAGATAATTTTCACCATATATTAGTAATAGTAGATGTGTTTTCAAAATTTATTAAATTATATCCATGTAAAAGAACTACAGTGAATGAGATTAAAGGAAAAATAGGAGAATATATTGGAAGAATTTTGGTAATCCAAAGACAATGTATATTAGAAATATGCTACTTAATTTTAGAAATGATAGGTTTGAAAGTTTTTTGTAAGAAAAATGGAAATAGAATTAAATTATACAAGTATTAGACATCCATCTGCTAAATCCTGCAGAAAGATATATAAAAAGAAATAATTAAGTTTTTAAGAATTTCAGTAGTGAAAAATCATAATAATTGGAAGGAGAAAATTAAATGAAATTGAAAATTATATAAATTTAGTTCCAAATACTATAACAGAAATTAGTCCAATAGTACTTATGAAAAAAGAAACAACCATATAGAAAATGGAAAAGTAATATAAATGTTAATTATATATGATAAAATTATTGAAAATGTAAATATGAAATTGAAAAGAAATGCAGAAAAAATATATTAAAAAAATGAATAAACGAAATAAAAAGAAAGTTAAATTTAAAAAAGGGAGATTTTAGTAAATAGTTTAAAGCTTTAAGGATATCAAAGAGAGAAAAGAATAAATGTGCAAAACTCATGTTTCCTTTTGAGGGCCCATATGAATAGAAAATGAAAAACCAGAGAATAGCTATTTATTAAAAAGAAATAAATACAAGGAAATAAAAGGTGTGTATAATATAGAGAGTATATATGAATATAAAATGAATGAATGAATGCCAAAGTATAAGTGAAAAGAGAAAATGTATATTTGAGAATTTAAAATATGATATTCATGTTATGGTTATGTTATATTTAGTTATGTTATTGTTAAAAGTTATAAATATTAGATGATAAGAAAATTCAACATTGAATTATTATAAATATTGAATTTAAATAAGTTCAATGTAAATTTTGGGGAATTTGCTATGGTTTAATTTATTTGCAATATTAAAATTAAAATATATGGTACAATAGTAAATGAGATTGATCAAGAAAAGGAAAACTTCAATGAATTAAAATAGGAATTAGTAAATAATAAATCAATAAATGTGAATTTAAAATGATTAAAATGGAATCAAAATGATGACAAGTGTAAATATAATGAATTAAAATGATCAAGAATAGATTTAGAATTAATAATATATGATAAACCTTGTAGAATGTCAGAAACTTAAAATGTCATTAATCATTGAAGGTAAATATCAAGTAATTGAATAGAAATTCATGAAATATTAAAAATATAGTAGAATACAAGTAATTATAATCGTTGTAAAGAGTAATTAGAACAAATTAATTCAATATAACAGACTTAATTATGTAGAATACATATAATTGTGGAAATTTTATGTATCGTAGAATTGGAGAAATTTGTATATCAGATAATAAGTTAATTTCAAGTTATTGAAGGTAGTTAATCATATATAAAGGCATTAGAAGAGATTAGATACTGTTTTATATATATAAAAATTATTGTAGAATAAAGTAAGAAAGTATAATTTTCAAGTTAGAATCAGAAATTATATATAACGAAATGTCAAAATTTTCATTGGGAAATAAGAATTTAATTAATGAACAGAATATGGAAATTTTTAGTACAGAATTTTCAGAATATTCTGTAGATGAGTTTAAATAGATATTTTCAGTCCAAAAATTAGGTTTATATTATAAATTTGTTAAAAATCAAATCAAATGTCATTTAATTATTTAAAATAATCAAATTGAAGTACTGAGATTGAAAAATTTTAAATTATCATAAAGAAGCTGTTATTATTGAAATAAGTAATTTCCAAAATTATTGTATATTTAATTAAATTATATGATAGAGAAACATTCACAATACCTGTTAGTATAATATTTTAAATATGAAAGAAATTATAAAAAGGATATTGAGATTATTCTAGAAAAAACCATCAGATTCCTTGATATTGAAAAATTAATAGAAGGTTATATATAGAGGTATAACATCCGGCTTCAGGCAGTTTCCAAATTTTCATTCAAGAGACAAACATCGTCAGTTTAAGATCTGATTCTTTTGTTTTTTGTCATCCATGTTGAATAATTAAAAGTATAATAATAGCTGAAAGTTAAAAAAGTCATAATAAATCATCGATATAAAACAAAATAAAAGCTCATAATACCTGTATGTGAAATAATATCCAGTTAAGTAAAAAAATTGTGAATTGTGAAATTAATTTCTAACAATATAGAAATTAAGTGAGGTTACTAAAAGATTGGCTGAGACCAATAGAGAGCGAGTTGCTGTTTTGGAGAACAAGTATAGAAGAGAGAAGAAAGAACATTTGGAATTCATTGAACATCTGAAGAAAGAAGATCAACCAGCGGTGAAATAAACAATCGTGAGTTTTTACAAAATTTCAAATTGGCCAATAGAGTGCATAAATATTTGCAAATATTAACTTTAAAAGGGGAATTAATTAATATAAATAAAAAGGTACCATAATAAAATTTGAAAGAGTAATTGTTATTGTTAGTATTAGAACTGAATTTGTATTTGATAATTTGTGTTAATAAATTTGTTAAATTTTTAAATTTTTGAATTTATTGAAGTTTTCAATTATTAGAGTCAAAGTTTTTTTTTATAAAATAATAAAATATAGAATCAATTTAAAAATTAAGAGAACCTTCCCTGAGATTATAGAGAAATATCAATACAAAATTAAAATTAAATTGATAAAATTATATAAAATATAGCAATTCATAATATTGGCTTTCATAAATAGTGAGCAAATTAAAAAAATATATATATATATATATATATATATATATATATATATATATATATATATATATATATATATATATATATATATATATATATATATATATATATATATATATATATATATACATATATATATATATATATATATATATATATATATATATATATATATATATATATATATATATATATATATTTATATATATATATATATATATATATATATATATATATATATATATATATATATATATCATTTTTTAATTGAAAAATAAAACACATGTTCTATTAAATAAAGTTTTTTATCTATTTACTACAATTAACATAAAATTCATAAATTTTTTTCAATTTCTCAGTCATTATCATCATTACATTCATTAGCAGAAGAGCGGTTCTGTGTTGGAATTCTCAAGTCACCATGCTCGCTCTTGATATCATCCGGCAGTTCTTTCCATAGAGTATTGATATAATGTATTGAGCCTATGTTGATAAGTGTATCAGAGAGTGGAATTTCTGATGTCATAAAATCGTAAAAAGCTTTATAAGCTTGAATATAACACTTTAGGTATTGCAAATTTTCTGTGCAAGAATAGCAATCTTCAAAATCACATTCGTGAAAACAATGTCCTTTTTGACGGATTTCATTCTCTATTGATTGAACATCTTCCTCAAGTTCCATTACACATTCTTGAATTTGAGTTTTCTTCTCTGGAATCTCAAGCAGCATTCATTTATTTTCAATTTCATTGAAATATTTATATTTGTAAAGAATAATTGTCGTTGAAGTTCAGACATTTTAGCTATTCGTGTAGGTGCAATCCTCCTTTTCGTAGTGTGTATAGAATATCTGAATCTATTTCTGTTTAACAGAAACTTATCCATCTACTGCAATGCTCTCAAAGTTTACCAACCGGTAATATATAATTACCACTCTAAGAGGTAGGTAGGGAGGGGTTATAATGTTTCAGATAATCTAAATAAAAATCATCACTTTCTGTAGAAGTTTTCATGAAGTCAATTTTTTTTTCAAGAATTAGATTTATGAATTCACCAGTTTTATGTATTCTATTCCAGAATCTTACTCTGTCACGTCCATATTGCTCCCATAAACCCTTTTTGGCATTGCAGTAAGCATATTTCCACGAATAAATGATATGAAATTCAATATTATCATTGAATTCAACATTTTTTTCCATTTTTCATTTAAAAAAAGTGTGTTTGATCAAACTTCTTTCTGAGTTCATAAATTGCTATTTTAGTCTTTAACGTTTGAAGTTTCTTACGCCAGCAACGTAATCTTTCTTGCACCACACCACTCAACTTCAATTTATTTTTTTTCTTCACAAATTGTTGTTGTTGATACCTCTTAGACATTGCTGTTTGTTTGAAGTCCATGATTGTTATGAGTAATACTGAAGATGTGATTAATCTATTATTCTTCGAAAAATTGAATGTTCACAGTCCTGCCCACTCGTTCTGTACTTTGTATAAATATATCTTTATTTTCATCAATATATTTATTCATATTCGCAAGTTCTTGATCGGTCATTATTGTTGTGAATCTCCGAGGTAAAATAACTGTAAAATCTTGCGTAGTATATGATATGTTTTCACCATATTTTGTAGTTATTCTGCTTCCCGATAACACTTTGAACTTTTTATTGATTTCCAAATTTGAACAGGAAATAAATTCCCTATATTGGGACTGAACGTTTAACTTTGAGAACATGACTGCGACTGACGATGATTGCGATGAACTTTCAGTAAGATACAATGAATTAGTTTACTCTAGCCAATCTTCATATAGCCAGATTCATCCCACAGGATCAGCGCACCTGCACCGTGGGAATCCAGAATCAGGCGTCGTTAGAAACAGGATACATTAATTTTTCAAACAAAAAATTTGCGCAGCTGCTTTAATTATCTCTTCAACTTCAGACAAGTTCCGACTTGTCTCCACTTCCCAACTGGGAATACACAGGAATGAAGGTCAATTCAGTTTATTATCCTCTCATAATTACCCACATATCTACATTTTTTAGCAACCAATATTATGAATTTACAGACGAGTATACTCAAGCCAATCTTCATGTAACCAGATTTATCCCACAGGATCAGCGCACCTGCACCGTGAGAATCCAGAATCATTAAATAGACATCGTTAGAAACAGGATGAATTAATTTTCAAACAAAAAATATAGTTGCATTCATTCCATACATTAGCGCACCTGCCTTAATTATCTCTTCGACTTCGAGACAAGTCCCGACTCGTCTCCAATGGGAATACACAGGAATGAAGGTCCCATATTCACATTTTTAGCGAACAACATCATTTAATCTAGAGACAAGTCCTTGTCCGACGCGTAATGAGAGATCCCTCTTCGCCCACCTCGACTCATTAGATAGGGAAATCGAGGATAATTTAGTTTAATAACCCCTTTAATTACTTACATATTCTTATTCTTTAACAAACCATATTAATATTTAATTTATAGACAAATTTCGGCCCTGTCTTCCAGACTCAGTAGCGTAACAAGCGAAAATTCAAGGGGGTCGTTAGAAATAGGTAGTTTGGGCCAATACTCTCTTATACCCTCTTCTCCTAGATGTAGCAAAAAAATATATGGCATGTTTTCTGCTACAGCGACGGAATCTCTGCTTGTGTTTATGGTCTCGCTCAGTTCTCTTTTCATTATTTCGTCATTTATGGCATTCTGGTGTGGTACGGGGTATGTCTTTTTTGATGATTTCATTGTTTTTTTGTATGATAAAAATTCTGAAGTGTAGTTTTTATCATCTGACACTGACGAGTAGACATCAGCAAGGATTTTGGCTATGATGTATTTATTTTCGAATGCACGATCAAGGGGTAATGGTTGGTTAAATTGAAGACACACTTCCATTCAATCGGTTAATTGTGTGCCATATATATTTTTTAAAAGTATCGGTAGTGAGTGTGGATGTAAAGGAGTTTTAAGATTCATTTAAACTCTGTTTGGTCACGAATCTTGCTCTGACTCTCAAGCGCTTGAACCCGATCATATTGTCCTGAGTATGGTGATTCCTGAGTTTCTAGAAAACTTATTTGATCTGTTCAATTGTCCTCTCGCATTTTGGGTTCTACCGTTGCACTTTTTTAATTTTTCACGATATCTTCACTTTCTGTATGTATTTCTCGGCAGCCTTTGAAATTATTTCTGTGAGATTCTCAGTCTTTCGATCCATGTCAGAAGTATATCTGTGGCGGTTCTAGACTACTTCAAGTCCAAAATGTCAGTTCTGCACGTGCGCGACTAAATGTGTGAATAAAGGTATGATAATTCTTATGCGGCCCTCGGGAGTCTTCATGTGAACTAAAATTTTTATGGGGGCCCCAGGGATTCTTCATGGGGACCCCCGAAGCTCCAGGGGACTGAAATTTCTTATCAGGGCCCCAGGAATCGTCATGGGCGTCTCAAGAACTCATTATTTGGTAAATAGGAGCTCATTCAGAGACTTGTGGAATATCAAATTACATACGTAGTTATGTAAAAAATGGTTATTTTCAAATAAGAAAATAATATACGTCTTCGTGTTAAAAATTCATTTTCATTCGAATTGAATATAGTTATTGGGACTAGAATGAACAGAATGATATAATTGAACTCGGTGTTACAGGAGTGATAAGAATATTTCCTCTTCATATGTTCACGAACAAAATAACGAAATTATCAATTCATTCATGATTTCTGAATTCATTTACTTACAGGGAAGTCCATCGAGTAAAATTTCAAATGTGCAATTTATAGTTATTACGTATTCTTCAATGATTAATTTATTCATCTCAATATTAAGTTTCACGTTTTCTGGATGGAATAATTTATAGGTGAAATATCAAACCGTTTGACTTTTTTGTCAAAAAATAAACAGTCTCTTCTTATACAAAAATTTTAACTGACAGTCTTCTTCGAAAAATCCTATGAAAATTATTATATGAAGGAAATATTGACTGTTTGAGAAATTTATAAATCTTTGTGTCTTAATTTTTTGCATAATTATGAATATTGTTATCATAAATCGAACGATACAATGTCTACTTCGCTAAACAATTTTCTTCATAGAAACAACATCCAGATAACAAAATTTCTGACCTCAATTAGTTTCATGCATTTTTCTATTAAATATATTTCACGATACGGTATCCAGATTTACATTCATTCGACATCGTCTAGTGGTCAATTAAAATTACGATTTCTCACCGAGTGAAAATAACGTATATCCAAGTTTCTCCAATATTCACCTATTAATATAACATCTATTGTTCAATCGAAAATTTCTTATATACAAACGATTTCTGGTTCAGGTCAAAAATAACTATCAACGATCAGACATCAACGGGAGATATATTGTAGTAGAACCGAAAATAACATATAATCACTTAAGTTTTTCGAATGGTTTCTACGAGAACATTCTTTTTTATTTTAAGTGTTGTTTTAAAATTTATCACATCATTTCGACATAGATCTGGACCGGATTTACATGTAGATTTTTTATAGAGAATATTGAATCAAGTAACTTTTTCGAATTAAATCTCCGAACATTATTTTTTATTTCTATATGTTGTTTAAGATATTATTATATATAAGGAAAACTGAACAAGGTTTCTTTACTAGAGAGGAAACATGAAGTTAACGGAGTTGGTTATTCATCATCCGTATAGAATACATAGCGGGAAAATAGCAACGTCTACATTCGGGAATTTGTGTAACTCGACATAGGAGACCACGTAGTATTTTTGCCTGAGAGGGTGACCGAGGAATACAAGCCTCATATAGAAGAAATATTATCAGGAGAATATTCACTGATATTAAAGGGAACTTTAGAAACATGAAAATCTAATCCAGCTTCAATCTTTACTCTTATTGAAACTAGGAAAATATCATGTAATGTTTATCAGATAGATCTTATTAGATATAGAAACATCATCTCAATTAATTCGAATTACCAATTTCATGAAGTAAAGTATTTATATAGGGAACTGTATCCTGGAGGTGGAGTTGTTAATATTTTATACCATTTCTCAGAGGATTCTGAATGAATTTTGCGACATTTATTATCTGGAGGCAAATATTTTACACATAATAGAACGAGTCCGTTTTAAAACGGGTCGTATTAGAACGAACCCATTCAAAACGACTCCGTTCAAACCGTTCTCGTTGAAATATACTTCAAGAAAATAGTGAAGGTAATTTATTGTTTTGTGCAACTGACAATACATCTTGTTCAATTCAATTTCTCACTTATTTCAATTGATTAAATAATTTATTTTTGAAAAGATGACGGAAATCATTTTTTCAAATATTCACAAACCTTTTTCTTCAATTCTATCTGAGTATAGAAAATTTACTGAACATCAAAAATCATCAATGAAAAATGACTCATATTTAGTTGAGTATTGAGGTTTGAACCATCCAGATGTCCCAAGACAGTGGTTATCGTAAGTAATTGCACAAGTGCATCAAAATTACCGATAATTTTGCATGACAGCGTGTTGTCAAAAAACTGCATGAGTTCATTTTCATTTCTTTCTCCAAAATATGAAAATGACCGAATGCAGTTTTTCAAAGACAACACGCTGGAATGCGAAATTATCCAGTTATTTTGATGCACGAGTGTAATTCGGGGGAATATTTCCCGAAAGAACTGTCAACTTATCAAACTGACGTTAGTAATTTATAAATTCTTAGCTTGTCATCAATAACCACCCCGCAACTGTAAGAAAATAAGAGAAGCAAATATATGTTTGTTTTGTAATTTTTAATTTATATATTATAAAAGGATACGTAAAAATATGGAGAAACTATTTATTCAATGTTAAACTTAATCAAAAGTTGCTGGAACTGCAGTGAAATACACAATTATTATAAGAATTATGGTTAGACAATGCAGCTATCGGTGCATTAACGACTGAAGAGGATGTTTGAGAATGCTGTGCCTGTGATACGTCATTGCCGCGCATTTTTTCGATTATTTCTTCATGGTGATCTTCATCCATTTGAAGATATGGCATAATTGATTTTGAATTTGAATGGCCCGTGATTTTTATAAGTTGCTGCTCGCCAACCCCTTTTTTTGAGAGATGGGAGACGGCCGTAGCTCGTAACGAATGGTTAGTAAGCTTGATATTATCTGTTTTTAAACCAGAAGCTTTGGCTTGTAGAACAGTCCATTTGCTCACTGTATTTCGTCCAGCAGGAATATCTTTGTACCATTTTCTGTTTAACTTCCAAGTGGGATTTACAGTGAGAAAGAGTCGTTCTGTTTTTATTCCAACCCGCTTTTCTAGGAACTTTTTGTACAGTCGAATTGGACACAAATCAGGATTGACTTTATTGTTTATTAGCCATTTCAATGAAGCGCATGATTTTTCTCCTCCTTGTGTCGTCTTAGTAAACACAGGATCGTAAATAATTCTTCCTGTTTTTTCACCTACGTTATTTTCTTCTTCTTTGAAGTACGAAATTAAGCACTTGTGTCCTTCTCCACCACGCCAAGCTAATTCAAAAGCAAAAACAAAAAATACCTTTTTCTGCAAACCATCTGCAGTGTTTTCGTCACAACCACGAACCATATTTTGGAATTCATCGTACTTCAAAAAAACTGCACTTTCCTTTCGCTTCTCTGGATCTGATTGTAGTTGTTTTCTCTTGGCATTTTTCGCATCTCTGGCTGCTTTGAACTCAACTAGTAAAAGAGTTAAAATTGATATTGTATTCCGTAAAATATTTTTCCATCAGTAATTTAGCTGTTACGTTCCAAATCGTTTTAACAGTACATTCTTTGTACTCATCGCCATTCTGCTTACGCATATTGAATGCCCAAACCGTTAATATTTTTTCCAGGACATTAATTTGTGTTTTTTCATCTAAAGTATAGTTTTTCTCAGCACAAAAGCTCATAAACTGACGCCACACATATTTTCTGTTCTGTTTCGTATTATTTGGTTCGTTTTCCAACACATTTTCTTCAATAGCTTGTAATGAAGCCTTACCAAAACGAGACATTTTTAATAAATAATATTTTTGACATTACTTGTCAAACTGACGTTACTTATAAATTGTCGCTGTATTATCGAAGGGTGCAATGAATTGCCATGCATATGTACTGTGCAATTATCGGTCTGCGGTGCAATTATCGCAGGGCTCTTTCGCTTTTACAATGCAATTATTGCAGTGCTCTTTCGCTCTCTACAATTCAATTATCGCTGTAATTTTCGATAATTGCATTCCATTTACAAGGGATTTTTGACAGGAGGGAAATATTCGATGGAAAATTGGATAGAGTTTTAGTTGTTTATGACGAGGAATCGAAAAATGAAAAGAATTTCAATATAAATTGTAGATTTCAGACTGGAATATTTCTAGTAGATAATCGTTTGAGTCCAGCTCGAGACTTCAGCCCTGCGGTGAGAGTTAGCTGTAGTGATGTTGTCATGTCTTTTGATGAATTTGAATGGAGAACATTCGTGAAATTAATGGAGAATAATGGGTTATGAGAGAACGTTAGTGGAGCTGAAGTGTTCTTCTAATAAGTAGAAAAAGTTTTCTCAGTACCTAAATGGGGAAATTATTTATATTACCTCATCTGGTGTATCTGAACTTATCAAGTTGAATGAAATTTTAAGCAAACAAATTGAGATGTTACAAAATATCAATTTTTCCTTTTATTATCGTAAATTTCTACAAATTTTCAAAAAAATTACTTGGAATATTAAGAAATCTATTGAAGTTGTAACCTATGCATTCTGTAGCATAAATCCAATAATTGAAAGTTATGGAATTTCAGAATGTATGTACTCTAATAAAAATAGAGTTCTAAATTATTCAGGAAGAAAAATGTTCAATTTTTCAGGAGAATGAAACATTCAATCGAATACAAAAATTTTTTTGCATATATAGTTATTGATATTTCACCTTGTTGGTTTTTTTTAAGAATGTTTGTATGAAAAATACAAGAGACTGTTAATTTTGTCTTAAATTTCATATAAGTCAAACGATATCCCTGTGAATACTTCATCACTACATTTATGAGTTTCCAATAGTATTTTTCCATTGATTGATACCCAATCTAGTTGGGACTCTGAAAACTGAATTCATTACCTGGAGAATACATCTTACTTCACTGAATTTTTTGATTGAACTGAAAACTTAATAGTTGATTCTTGAAATTTTAGCGTATTCCCATATAATAGGGAGAAGTAATAGAATTATGAATCAGTTCAACTGTGACATTTAAAGTGAACGGATACAAAATGATACTCTCATTATTTTTAATACTACAATCTGTATTTTCACAGAATTTCACTTTAAAAAATGACGATTATTTTTCAATAGAAGACTCTACCGATTTCAACGCTAAAGCTTATTTAGAGAGATATGGATACCTGAGAAAGTCAAATAATTCAGATCTAGAAATCACTGAGTCTTCTGCATATTCAGATGCTATAACAGAATTTCATGAATTTTTTAGGCCAATTGAATGATGAAACATCGCACTTAATGAAAGAAATCGATGTGGTGTTACAGATTTTGCACAAAATTTTGCTATTGTGGAAAAATGGATGAAAAAGATAATTGGTTGGAAATTTCTAAGAGGAAATATGAACGATGAACTTATGGCAAGATCTGCATTCAATGTTAGGGGGAAGAATTCAGGTTTGACGTTCCATAAAAATGAAACACATAAAAATGAAACACATAAAAATGAAACACATAAATCATACTTTTCATAAATTATGTGAGGGAATTAGAAAGGTGTTCATTCAATTTTGATGGACCTTGTATAGTGCTAGCACACGAATATTTCCCTCTTTCTTTACTTCATGAAATTGGTCATTCTTTAGGTGTATCACATTCAAGTGTGAAAGATTCTATTATGTTTTCATTTTATGCTGACCAAAAAATATTCAATGATCTACTGTCCGATGATATTTACGCAATTCAATCATCATACAAAATCTTCACTTACTACTGTATCAAAAACAACAACAACAAGAACAATGGAAATTATACCAACTAAAAAGTTTCCTGTTCGAGACGCATTAGAGAATCAAATTTATCAGCCTAATTTATGTGAAGTAAAATCGAAAATTGATAGAGCTTCAATAATAAATAATCATTTATATATTTTTTATAAACCATGGGTGTGGGTTGTATCTTTAGTAGATAAAATTATGAGTAGTTCAGTTTATCTAGCATATATACCAATATATAGATTTCATTTAAAACCTGTTGCTTATTTATATCAAAAACCTAATCCACAAATAGCTTTATTCTATAGTTCTCATTTTTATAGAATGAATTCAAATAATTTTTATATAATTGAACAGAAAAATTTTGAAAGAATCGATATTCCAAATGATTTTGAGATTAATGGTTTTGTTAACACTTATAAAGGTAAAACATATGTATCTTATGAAGATTATTATTGTATAGAACTCGACGAATGTACGAGAAGAAAAAGTGTTAAATACATAAGTGAAATATTTCCTGGTATTCCTAATAATATCGAATCCATATTAAGATATACTAATATAACGAAATTTTTAATAAAGCAACTGGATCATATCCATTCGAAGCACAGAAAATATTTCAATTACCATGTCAATATATAGGTTTATTAAAACAATTAATACATATTTTGAGTGTGATAATAGGTAAACATATTATTATAAGTAATAAGGACTGAATGTTATGTGAAAATAAAATAAATTTTTATGAGGAAACTAAGGCTTTCCTTTTCCAAGGTATTGATATGTAGTGCAATCACATCTACAATGTTTATATGATTTACGTTTACTGGATGCTATTTAATCAACCGCATCCTCATCAAGTTCTCTTCCTTTACATTTGAAAAGACAGCAATAACTTTCCATATGATATTTTACCCTGTTATTTTATTCGAGAATTTTTGTACAACAAGGATATGTTTATGAGTTTGCAATAATATTTTTCTATTAGATGATACCATCCTAGTTTTGTCTCTGGAAAAATCTGTAGGTACTCTATATTTCTCTCATATGACTACTAATTTTCATAGGATATTTTAACATGTTATATTTTCTGTCAGTTAGAATTTTTGTATAACAAATACAAGTGACTGTTTATTTTCTTAAATTTCATATGAGTCAAATGATATCCAAAACCTTCTAGAACATAGAGTTAGGAGCATAGAGTTAGCACCACCTTGGATTTCTGTCATATATCAGTCCACATCTAGGATTTAAGGTCTAGATCTGTCACCACCAACCTTGGATTTAGAACATAGAGTTAGGAGCATAGATCCATCATCATTGATTTAAAGAATACGTCAACTGTCATCCACCATCTTGGATGATAAAAAAACTTCTTCGAAATTATATATCTGATTGAAAATATCTACTACTAACTAAGTATGATAAATAATGACCAATGTGGTATTATATTATATCATTTAAATTTTTCAATTAGTTGTGTTGAGACGTAGTTATGGAGCTCAAAGAAAATATTGAAAGATTGAAACAAATATAAGAATATTTGTCGAATAAAATAAATGGAAAGAATGAAAACTATTTTTGGGATACTGACGTTACTCTTACAGATAAAGACATAATACTAGAGGCTTTGAGGATATGCGCTAACTCAAATGATTATGAAGAGTGCTACAAAAATTTAAAGGAAGAATCGAAGAAGTGGATTTTTGATAATGTATGTTTACCAGAAAATTAATGTTCGATGTATTTCCAATATCAAAGATGATTGTACTAGATCATTCCTACCTTGTAAAAGAAATTGGTGATTTCACTCCAGAAGATTTTCCTGCAGATTACTTGGTTAATAAACTAAAATATTATGAACTTTTATTGATTTATCACAAGTTACCATTTCCTTTATGTAATTCTTTCAAAATACAAACACATTCACCATATTTTATTCACATTGATGGTTCTCCTACTAGTCCATTTAATTATTTAAGATGTAAACTAGGTATGGAACAAGATTGAAAAATTGAAGAAATATTCAACTAAAATTATGATTTTTTGTTTTTTTTTTCTCTAATGTTTGTATATTATCACAAGTGTCAAGTGACAAACCTGATGATGAAAGCTTTGAAATAATTTGAATTCATTTTTTTTTTAATTCGAAGGTACCGTCATGAAATTATTCATGACGGCGAAATGGCGTTAACCGAAGTCATTAGCCAACATATAATCACACAAAATCCCAAAAACAAAGCTATCACATAATCTATCCTAAAACACAAAACCAACAAGGAAATTAAAAGAAGCCAAACTCAGGGGAGGACACTGGGACACTTAACGCCAAGGGGCTCTTCAAGGCGATTTTGATCTTCATACACACACATGACATAAGCCACGGACGGATGGGTTATTATACATCAGGAAAAAACACAGGAGATTTCAAAATTGTTCCTATAATCAGATCTTAATACTACCTATAGATTTTATGGGATCATATATGGCCCAATAAATGTCTATATTATTTAATGCCAGTAAGTAGTGCAAACTGAAGGGCTGGTGAAAATGTACAATTTGATTTATATGGTTACAAAGTTGTGTCCATTTATCTCGAATACGTTCGCAAGTAAGTAACATATGATTAGCATCACCCTCCTCGCCACATTCACATAAAGGGTCCTTAATACCAATTCGGTGTAAGTATACTGGGTATACTGGGCAAATTATATGACCACTTCTTAACCTTGATATTGATCTAATAAACCCTCGATTATTTCCGATGTTTTTGAACAAAATTTCAGATGTAGGTTATTTATTTATGTTTTTATAGTAGACACCCTTCCTATTTGAATGATATTCCGTTTCCCACTTTTTGTAAATATATTTTTTGTAATACAAAAAGAGGTCACTATATGAACAATCTTGATGTTGTGCCTCCAAAACCGTCGCGGCTTTAGCTATCCCGTCTACCTTTCCATTCGAAGTTATTCCAACATGCGCTTTTACCCACATAAAGTGAACAAAAATGTCCTGATTTTCTAGAGTGAACAGCGTAAGAATAATTTTCTTATGGATATCGGAAAATGATGAGTCAAATTTGAAATTTTTGATGGAGAGTAGCGCACTTTGGCTATCTGAAATTATAATGAATCTTGAACTATTGGTAGTCTCTATATTGTCTTCAATGTATTTCAGAGCTAGGTATATGGCGAATAATTCGCCGTAAAAAATACTACAACGTTTATTAAGCGTCGTATAACGAGATGTTTCGGAATATGGAATGTATATTGCACTACCCACTGCAGAATCAGGCATTTTGGAAGCGTCCATAAATATTTGTTTAAAAGTACCCAAATTAGAATGAACATACGAAACAAAGTCGAATTGAGGGTTTATATTATTGTACGAGGGGAAAATAACAGATACAGGAGTCAACCAAACATCGTATGGTACCGTATAGATTGAAAGTTTTCTTTCGGTAAGAATATTATTGAAATTATTTTTTATTAGTTCATAACAAGACACAATTAATGGATGTTTTTTAACTATCCAGTATCTATTCGTAAGTGTTATCAGAAACAATCGATGGACATCATCCATAACCGGACTTGAAGTAGAAATTTTTTTGAAAATGTATTTTCCTCCTAATAGTATTCTACGATAACTGAGGGGTACCTCGGAAGACTCTGCTAAAACAACATCGTTAGGTGTAGATTTAAGAAGACCAATGCATAGTTTGATTGATTTTCGTTGTAAAATATCCAGAGGTTTCAAGGATGATACTGAAGCGTCCCCATAAAAGAAACTACCATAGTCGATAACTGATCTGATAAACGCCTTGTAAAACATTAATGCCGTGTTCTGGTCTGCCCCCCAATTATTAAAACATACATATCTTAGGATTTGGCACCTTTTCTCAGTCCTTACTTTTGTGTAAGTAATATGATTTTTCCATAAAAGTTTTCTGTCTAAGATTAGTCCTAAAAACTTCACGCTGCTTTTATGTTGAAAAGATGAAGTATTCAAAACTAAATGGTCTGGAAAATTAGTTCTAGAATTTAGAGAAGTTTTGTATGGCTATTACCAACTCATGTTGACATTGTGTATGACTTTTGTTGACGGAATAGATGGTTATATCATCGGCGTATTGAAGTAGTTTGATATTAGGATTATTGAAGCATTGAGAAAGTCGATGGTAATAAATAATAAATAAAGTTGGGGACAAAATTCCTCCTTGTGGTAAGCCCAAACTAGTACGCCTCGGACCTTCGAGATTTTGCTCTATTTTCAGGAACAATTCCTGGTTTATATATAGGTTGTAAATTAAATTTGCGAATCGAGTAGGCAGACCAATATTATTAATTTCTTCCTTCAAAACCGATAAGGAAAGATTATCGTATGCATCAACTATATCTGCAAATACAGCCGTAAGTATTTTTTGATCAGAAAATGCTAAGTTAATATCTGTTACTAATTGTGTGATACAGTCATAAGTAGAACACCCCTTGCGAAAACCATACTGATGTCGAGGAAATCTGTCATAATATTTCAGCCACCATTCTAGGCGAAGTTTTGATATTTTACATAAAGTGAACAAGGAAAATTCTTCAATAATTTTAAAAAATTATCAAACAACTTTCCAAGGAAGCTGGTTATACGTATTCAGCAACGCAAAATCTGCATTCACAATCGAACGGTGAATTATAGAAATTGTCAAGTCACCCCGACTCAAAATCTGCATACAGCTGTTTCGATCTTATTAGATCTCATCAGTGCAGCTTATTTGACTCGGAGTGAATTAACAAATTTCTAATTGTTCCCCAATACAAATCGTGGTCAGTAACAATGGATGAATAACAATCCAGAGCGCCATCCCACCAAAGATATTGGGAAACAACAATTCACCGCTTAGACTGAAAATGCAGAAATTCGTCGCTCAAACACGTACCTCCTGATATGAAGATATCTACTCTACAACAGTGGTGTATATGATTCCAAGGCACACTAACATAGTGATTTAAAACCTTTGGATATACTCACGAGAGCGCGCTCCGAATATTCTAGTCGCTTAATACGCAAAATATAACAATCAAATCATGAAAAACATACTAGTCGACCATGGTCAATTTCATACATTATATAAAGTGAACAAGGAAAATTCTTCAATAATTTTAAAAAATTATCAAACAACTTTCCAAGGAAGCTGGTTATACTTATTCAGCAACGCAAAATCTGCATTCACAATCGAACGGTGAATTATAGAAATTGTCAAGTCACCCCGACTCAAAATCTGCATACAGCTGTTTCGATCTTATTAGATCTCATCAGTGCAGCTTATTTGACTCGGAGTGAATTAACAAATTTCTAATTGTTCCCCAATACAAATCGTGGTCAGTAACAATGGATGAATAACAATCCAGAGCGCCATCCCACCAAAGATATTGGGAAACAACAATTCACCGCTTAGACTGAAAATGCAGAAATTCGTCGCTCAAACACGTACCTACTGATATGAAGATATCTACTCTACAACAGTGGTGCATATGATTCCAAGGCACACTAATATAGTGATTTAAAACCTTTGGATATACTCACGAGAGCGCGCTCTGAATATTCTAGTCGCTTAATACGCAAAATATAACAATCAAATCATGAAAAACATACTAGTCGACCATGGTCAATTTCATACATTACATAAAGTGAACAAGGAAAATTCTTCAATAATTTAAAAAAATTATCAAACTACTTTCCAAGGAAGCTGGTTATACGTATTCAGCAACGCAAAATCTGCATTCACAATCGAACGGTGAATTATAGAAATCGTCACGTCACCCCGACTCAAAATCTGCATACAGCTGTTTCGATCTTATTAGATCTCATCAGTGCAGCTTATTTGACTCGGAGTGAATTAACAAATTTCTAATTGTTCCCCAATACAAATCGTGGTCAGTAACAATGGATGAATAACAATCCAGAGCGCCATCCCACCAAATATATTGGGAAACAACATTTCTTTGGTGGGATGGCGCTCTGGATTGTTATTCATCCATTGTTACTGACCACGATTTGTATTGGGGAACAATTAGAAATTTGTTAATTCACTCCGAGTCAAATAAGCTGCACTGATGAGATCTAATAAGATCGAAACAGCTGTATGCAGATTTTGAGTCGGGGTGACTTGACAATTTCTATAATTCACCGTTCGATTGTGAATGCAGATTTTGCGTTGCTGAATACGTATAACCAGCTTCCTTGGAAAGTTGTTTGATAATTTTTTTAAAATTATTGAAGAATTTTCCTTGTTCACTTTATGTAATGTATGAAATTGACCATGGTCGACTAGTATGTTTTTCATGATTTGATTGTTATATTTTGCGTATTAAGCGACTAGAATATTCGGAGCGCGCTCTCGTGAGTATATCCAAAGGTTTTAAATCACTATGTTAGTGTGCCTTGGAATCATATACACCACTGTTGTAGAGTAGATATCTTCATATCAGGAGGTACGTGTTTGAGCGACGAATTTCTGCATTTTCAGTCTAAGCGGTGAATTGTTGTTTCCCAATATCTTTGGTGGGATGGCGCTCTGGATTGTTATTCATCCATTGTTACTGACCACGATTTGTATTGGGGAACAATTAGAAATTTGTTAATTCACTCCGAGTCAAATAAGCTGCACTGATGAGATCTAATAAGATCGAAACAGCTGTATGCAGATTTTGAGTCGGGGTGACTTGACAATTTCTATAATTCACCGTTCGATTGTGAATGCAGATTTTGCGTTGCTGAATACGTATAACCAGCTTCCTTGGAAAGTTGTTTGATAATTTTTTTAAATTATTGAAGAATTTTCCTTGTTCACTTTATGTAATGTATGAAATTGACCATGGTCGACTAGTATGTTTTTCATGATTTGATTGTTATATTTTGCGTATTAAGCGACTAGAATATTCGGAGCGCGCTCTCGTGAGTATATCCAAAGGTTTTAAATCACTATGTTAGTGTGCCTTGGAATCATATACACCACTGTTGTAGAGTAGATATCTTCATATCAGGAGGTACGTGTTTGAGCGACGAATTTCTGCATTTTCAGTCTAAGCGGTGAATTGTTGTTTCCCAATATCTTTGGTGGGATGGCGCTCTGGATTGTTATTCATCCATTGTTACTGACCACGATTTGTATTGGGGAACAATTAGAAATTTTTTAATTCACTCCGAGTCAAATAAGCTGCACTGATGAGATCTAATAAGATCGAAACAGCTGTATGCAGATTTTGAGTCGGGGTGACTTGACAATTTCTATAATTCACCGTTCGATTGTGAATGCAGATTTTACGTTGCTGAATACGTATAACCAGCTTCCTTGGAAAGTTGTTTGATAATTTTTTTAAATTATTGAAGAATTTTCCTTATTCACTTTATGTAATGTATGAAATTGACCATTTTCATGATTTGATTTTTAATATTTTTTCAAAAGTTTTCATTATACATGAAGCTAAAGATATAGGTCTATAGGAGTCTGGCAAACACGGATTTTTATTAGGTTTGAGTATTGGAACGATCACATATTTTTTTCAGTCACTAGGATGAACACCGGTGGATAGAATTTTATTAAAAATTTTCAGTAACATCTGCTTACTATTGAGTGGTAATTTATATATCATTATATATTGAAAATTGTCATATCCTGGAGCGGAATTACTTTTCAATTTTAAACATTTTTCCAATTCGGACAACACAAAAGGACGACAAATAATATCATCATTATTCATTTCAGGCAGAGCAACCTCGCGTTCATGTATTCCATCTGGCGATACCTTCGAGAAAAATTCCTCTGACCAATCACCCTTAACTATAGGAAGTTGAATACTTGAAATATTTTGTATTCTTTCAATATTCCTCCAAACCAAATTAATTGGCGTATTTTTATTTAGAGAAGACCAAAAATTTTTCCAATTTTCCCTCTTTCTCTTTTTAATGACTTGTTTAGCTATGGCTTCCATATTGCGATAATTAATAAAATTATTCAATGTAGAATTCCATTTGTAAACTAGAAATGCATTTTTTTTTATCCCTGATGGCCTTTTCGCAATCTTCGTTCCACCAGTGCTTATTATATTATTTATGAACATTTTCTTTATATAGCGGAATGCTAACGCTGCATGCCGTGGTCAAAATAGCTTTAAAATATTTATAATCAGTAGAATTAATTTCATTGACATCTGTTGTTAGACGTTCTACTTCTTGAACAAATGTAACCCAATTTGCCTTATTGATGTTATAAAGCCTAGATGGATTTTTATTATCTAATTTAATTACCGAAATATGAATATCGTACCTTATCACAAAGTGATCTGAGCCCTAATGTTTCATTTTCTACAAACCAGTTAACAAGGGAATTTAAAGATCTTGAACTAATTGTAATATCGATTGCCGATTTGGATTGATGAGGATATGACATCCTCGTTGATGAACCGTCGTTTATTAGAAAAAATCATGATTCTCTATAGAAGAGAGGAAATTGATCCCCCTAAGACTATCAATCTCCGATCCCCATGCTGAATGGTGCATATTAAAATCACCCCCAATTATAAAATACCTTCCCATAGAATTGAAAAATATGTCCCACAACCTCTCTTCAACAACCCCATTTGGTGGGATGTATAAGGAGTATATATAACATTTTGACTTATTGGGTAATTTCAGACTCACAGCAACTCCTTCAATCCCTCTGATTATAGGAAAATTTTTATTTTCAAAAGGAATTGATTTTTTTATTATAATTGCAACCCCACCTTCTCCATCGAATCTATCTTTTCTGATAACGTTATAGCCAGACACACTGAACGATTTATTTGTCTTTAACCAAGTTTCTGATATTAAACCAATATCAATATTATTTTCACCGATGTATTGTTCAAAACTACCTTTATTTGCTACAATAGATCTGGAATTCCACTGACACATTTTTAATTTACTGTCCATTTAGAAATTCTTTTAATTTATTACTTATCTCATCTTTATCAATATTTTCCTGAATATTTCCCGATAAACCACTGAAATCCTTAAAAATAGACATAATTATTTCGCATATAAAATTCGTCAGAAAAGACAAATCCAGAGAACCATTTTCCCTAGTTTTATCCAAAATGACGTCGCCAAGACAAGTACCATTACCTGATACGGATGGGAACAGCTTTATTATATCAGCATGCTTTCTTTTAATTTCAATGTTTGCTTGTATTGGTATTTTTTTTTCGGATTCTTAAGAGGAGGAAAAATTTGACGGTTATTATTTGACATGGTGACTGAAGCTGTGGTGGTAATAGCACTAGCGAAACTATTATCAATTAATTTCACTGCCTCTCTATACGATAAATTTTCATTAGCCATTTTTTCTTTTATTTTTTTCTGGGATTGAAAAGTAGGATAATTTTTAGAGTCGTGTGATAAATGAGCTCCATTACAATTAACAAAATTAAGGGTTTCTGATTTACAACTTGTGATTGAGTGATCGTCTCCACATTTCGGACACCGCAAAACACCTCGACACATACTATCCACATGATCGAATCTTAAACACCTTTTGCATTGTATCACCCTCTTTACGAAAGGAAATACTTCGCGAATGCAATTGAATATAGCAACTTTATTCGGTAGTTCCTGACCCTTAAACGAAATGAGAAAGCTAGTTGTCGGAATATACTTTGGAGAACCGTCCTGATTTAAAAATTTTTTTGTTAATCTTTTGACTTCTAAGAGGGTGAACACTTGTCCCATGACTGGTTCAATATGAGCTTCAAGTTCAGCATCTGAAATGTCGATATCAATCGCTCTAATAACACCTTGTCTTCGTAACAAGAATAGCGGAATATAAGCGTCAAGATTGTTTTTTCTAAGAAAATCTAAATTCAAAAACTCATTTGCACTGAGCATAGTTCTAAAAGTAATTCTAATACGATTTCTACCGTTTTTCTCTATTGAGAGAATATTGTTTGATATAGAGGCATTATTTCGATAAATCAGTTTACCAATTGACATTGCGTGCAAATTACCAACATTGTTATCGGTACTCTCCACATACACTATAAACGGACCAACATCTGACAAACTGTATTTGTTTATACTTTTTTTGTTAGACTGAATCGCTGAACTCTCTGAAATCGAACTATCTCCACTCAAGGTTACATTACTTTTTGATTTATTATCGGGAGTATAATGGAACGAACTCACCGGTGAAAATTGATCTGGCTGACTGAATGTACTTTCATCTTCCTGGGTTTGATTATCATCCAAAATCATTCGTAACGCATCGCTAATGACCTCCGAATTTAGAGCGCCACCCCCTTTGTCAGGGAGTTCCGCACATGCAGACATTGTCTTAAATTATAAATTATATGCGAAAATTCACTGATACACAGACGTTCAATCCGTATTCTTATTCGATTTTCTATAATGAAAGAATTCGAAACAAACTAAGCACCTGTGATACACATGGAATCTGAACCGCAACTGCCAATAATTTGAATTCAGTGAGAAATAAAACTTCATGTTATCATCATGTCTAAATCAAACAACATTTATTCGATAAACATAACATTATATTTCCCTAGTTTTTAATAAGAGTGAAGATTGAAGCTGGATTAGATTTTCCTGTTTTTAAGGTTCCCTTCGAAACCATTGTCCTGATGTTATTTCTTCTATACGAGGCTTGTGTTCCTCGGTCACTATCTTAGGTAAAAAATACTACTTGGTCTCCTATGTCGAGTAACACAAATTCCCCGAACGTAGGCTTTGCTATTTTCCCGCTATGTATTCTATACGAATGATGAATAACCAATTCCGTTTACTTCAGTTTAGGTTCCCGCTCAGGAGAAGAAACTTAGTTCAGTTTATTTGATACATCCATATCTAAAACAACATATAAAAAAAAAATAATGTTCCGAAGTTTAATTCAAAAAACTTACTTGATTTTCTATAAAAAATCTAGATTTAAATCCGGTCCTGATCTATATGGAAATGATGTGATAAATTATATATATATATATATATATATATATATATATATATATATATAATATATAATATATATATATATATATATATATATATATATATATCTATATATATATATATATATATATATATATATATATATATATATATATATATATACTTATAATATATAAATATATATAGAGTATATATATATATATATATATATATATATATATATATATATATATATATATATATATATATATATATATATATATATATATATATATATATATATCACTGTGTCTAAGAGATTTACCAATAAAGAAGTACAAAATTCAGATTAAATGACAGTTGTTGGACCTATTCCCTTACACTGTTGAGGGATTTTTAAATTTTCAAATATAGTGTCTATGTATTTATAAATGTGACATCTTGGTTCTTATGTAATTGCAAAATATCTTAAGTAAGCATATTGCTTTCACCAGTTTTTATTTTGCTACTGTATTTAATTTAAGGTTTCATTACCTTGTTAAATTATTTTTTAAACTGTTTGTAAACCTTGACGATGTTGAATAATTCCAAATGATAAGTAAGCAGATAAAGAATATTGTATTGTATTGTTCAATTATATAATTTTTTTCGTTCTATTCCGAATAACTATATTTAATTCGAATGAAAATGAATTTTTAACACAAAGTCGTGTATTATTTTCTTATTTGAAAATAACTATTTTGTACATAACTATGTATGTAATTTGATATCCAAATCAAGGAAGACGGACTCAACAAGTCTCCGAAGGAGCTCTTATATACCAAAGGATTTCAGTTCCTGAGATCCCCATGAAGAATTCCGGTGCCCCTCATAAAAAGGCCACATGAGAATTCTCATACCCATATTTGAACATTCAGTCGCGCATGCGCAGAACTGATATTTTGAACCGCCACAGGTACACTTCTGACATCGATCCAAAGACTGAGAGTCTCACAGAAATAATTTCAAAGGCTGCCGAGAAATACATACAGCAACTAAAGATATCGTGAAAATTGAAAGAGTGCCATGATATAATCCAGAACAAGAGAGGGCAATTTAGAAGATGAAACAAGCTTTCTATATCAACTGGTTGGAGGAGGGTATGCATTGCACAGAAGAGAGTTATTCGGCTATTGTTTGGCCTACATCCTACTGAGTCGTGTAGGAGGTATTTCGTTGGCCATGGTATACTCACTCTGCCCTCGATATTCGTCCTCAAAGCAGCAATGTATGCTAGACAGAATTTTACCTCTTTTGCGAGACTGGGTGCTTCATATAATACAAGAAATGATTCGAAATTACTTTTTCCTAAGCATAAGAGTGCGTTGTATGAAAAGAGTCCCGGATATGTGTCTGTTACTGTTTATAATAAATTGCCATCATTTATTACTAGCATAAGTAGTACTGTAAAGTTCAAAAAAGAGCTGAAGCGTTTTCTGCTAGGTCAAGCATTTTATTCATTTGAAGAGTTTTGTTCCACATAGTTTTGTGCTGGTATTTGTAACTTATGTTGTGGATATGTTAGTATGTTTTTATTTATATGTGTTTTCTAAAATTCTATTTATACATTATTATGACGTGTACATGCTTGTTTTAGCCAACGTACGAATAAAATTTATTTATTTATTTATTTATTTATAAACTCAGGAAGCACCATACTCAGGACAATATGATCGGGTTCAAACGCTTGAGAGTCAGAGCAAGATTCGTGACCAAACAGAGTTCGAAGGAATCTTGGAACTCCTTTACATCCACTTTCACTACCAATTTCAACCATTCACTTCAATTTAACCAACAATTACCGCTTGATTATAAATTCGAAAATAAATACATCATAGCTAAAAACCTTGTTGGTGTCTACTCGTCATTGTCAGATGATGAAAACTACTCTTCAAAACTTTTAGCACACAAAAAACGATGAAATCATCAACAAATACATACCCCGTAACAAACCAGAACGCAAGATTCCGTAGCTGTACCAGATAACATACGATATATATTTTTTTTTGCTACGCCTAGGGAAGCAGGCAAGACCTACCTACAAAAAATGTTCCATTTAATTTTTCTGAGAAAAACTTCTCCAGTAGCTTGGAGAGAAGCCTATACACAACAGAAAAGTTGAAGTGGTCTAGAACCGCCACAGGTATACTTCTGTTGTCCTCATTTACTGTGATTTTAATAATGTGCCTTTCTATATCTGCTGCGAAACTTAACTAGTAAGCATGCTTTCGATTTCAGTTTTTTATTATAGCGTTCGTATGTTTGTTGACGTTATTATGAAATATATAAATGGGGAGGTGATCACTCCTCTGGAAAAGTTTGCCATAATAGGATTGAATCTGGTGCCTTTTCCGCGTTTAATAAGATGAAATTGTCCATGCATTATTTAAGTTGCCTCCTTTTCCTATCAGTATTTTTTGATTCTCAAATGATATTGTTGCAGTTGCAGTCTCCTAGCACTTTTTGGTATTTTATTTATGGCGGTTTTCAGATCCTTTAGGTATAGTAGAAAGTAGACATGGATTATTGATGCTTTGTATGTAATAATACTGCTATTATTTCTAGGTCTGAATTAACTGTTATGTCTTCACATTTGAACGTATTTTTGACGTAAATGGTAACTCCTCCCCTTGATTTTGTTCTATCAGCTCTATTCTTGTAGTAGCAATGCAGTGTTTTAATATACATATTTTTGAAGGTGGTTTCCTGAATGCAGATAATTTGTGGATTTTGTTGCTTGATGAGATAATTAAGATAAGTGAGGTAGACGTTTAGCACATTTATATTCTGTTGTCCTATGAATTTTAGGATTGAGATAATGAATTGGAAATCGAGCTGTCAGAGTCGGTTTCGGTTCGAAAACTCCACTTTGTACACTTTAATGTTTTTTTCACTAGTGTAATTACGTCACTGTTCACTTGGCACTGAAGGAAACTCAAGAAAAGATTGGGAAATACCCAGTGAGGTAGGAACACGACATTCCTACGTACGTTGACAAGATATGTGTCGCCCTGTTCAAATTTTTCTAGTGAAAACAAAAAGAGAGACTTTAATCAAGCTGTTTGTTCAATTGAAGTTGATTTATAATACATTTGTATAGATATATATATATATATATATATATATATATATATATATATATATATATATATATATATATATATATATATATATATATATATATATATATATATACTACCTAACAATTACAATTATTTTTCATCAGATGTTGTTTCTCTTTATACCAATATTCCAAATTCTGTGATTCCAATAATAATTAATAATAAATAGAATATTACCAAAAATTATACAAATATTCCTAAAACCGATTTCATAGAAGCATATCAATTTGCACTTGGTACAAACTATTCTCAATATGAAAATAACTTCTACCAACAAATTGATGGTGTAGCGATGGGAAGTCTTATTTCCAGTGTTATAGCTCAATTAGTTTTAGAATATTCAGAAGAAAATGTATTGAATAATTTGAATGAACGAATTACAACTTTCAAAAGGTATGTTGATGATTGTCTTATAATAACATCAGAAGATTTTATTGATGATATTCTTAAAAAATTCAACGATTTTAGATTTTGGATTGATTGGGCCGATACTTGGTGTAAATTAATAAACATATTAAAATAATGGTTAATAATAACAATTTACACATTTATCAAAAGAAATAACGCATGACGCACGTTAGTTTGCCATTATCATCTGAAGAAGGTGAAGTTCGTCATGCGTTATTTCTTTTAATAAATGTGTAAATTGTTACTATTAACCATTGTTTTAATATCAACAATTTTAATACAAAATTGCAATTTACTCTCGAGAAAGAAACAAACAATACATTGAATTTTCTTGATATTACTCTCATACACAAAAACAATGAAATTATCTTAAAATGGTATAGAAAAGAATTTTTTTCACAAAGAACATTGAACTACAACAGTACACATCATTTGTCACAAAAGAAGAGTTTAATTATTATCGGATATATAGACAAAGTACTTAAACTTACCGCACCTACACACAGACATGAAATATTACAAGATGTCCATGAATTACTCATAAAAAACGATTACCCAATAAAATTTATACAGAAAATCACTAAAAATAGAATTCATAAACTTTACAACACGATAGAAACGTCAGAAAATAAAAATATCAACAGAAAAAAATATTCCTTTTCCATATATTTCTCAATTAAGTAATGAAATATCACATATTTCAAATCCACACGATATTAAAGTAGCCCATACTGCGCAAAATCAAATAAAACGAATACATTCTAAATTAAAAAGTAAAACACCTTTTCTGCAAAAATCTCATGTTTTTTATAGTATACCCCAAACTTTTCAAAATTTAGAAGAAAGATTAAAAGCACACAAATATACCAAAACACAAACCACAGCACTAGTCAAACATAAAAGCAATGAGAATCATAGTTTCAACTTTAATAGCACAAAAATTTTAGAAATAGAGAAAGATCAAAAACGCAGAGAAATTTTAGAAATGTTACATATTCAAAAAAATTTAAATTATGTCGTAAATGATAGAACAGATATAAAACATATAAGTTCAATATACGAAGCTTCACTTTAATTTTTCTAATGAACAACATAAATCAAAATAAAATAATTCAACAAACAAACTCTAACCATAACAACTCATCTTCTTAGACAGAATCTAAACATGTATAATTTTCAATTTTTCTAAAAAGAAAGTATAGTTTAGAACATTTGATCTCCAAAATTACAAGTAATGTCTTTTTAAAGACAAATCCAACAATCAAATATTTCAATCCTATTTTGCACATCACGTGGGTGAAGGTTTCTGTGGTTCCCTTCCCATCTAATATCAACAGACCTGACTGTTAATATTGAACTAAATAGCACGTAATTAATAACTGAAGACGACCACAACCGTAATAAAAATTTTTGAAAAAAAGATGAATAGTACCCTATTCTTTGACTTTTCAAAATCAAAATAATTTGAACCTACTTCGAACATTACGTGAGTGAAGGTTTCTGTGGTTTCCCTTACCATCTAATAATAGCAGATTTGAATGTTAATATTGGACTGAATAGCACATAATAAATAACAGAGCACGGCCACAGCCGAAAAATTTGAATGAAACATAGTAGTCTTTTTCAACTATTCAAATTTTTTCAAATCAATAAATGTCAAAGAATTTTCAGAATGTCGTGGCGAAACGTCAACTTTTTAATAAAATCGAGTTTTTTGAGATTCACCAAGCCTGTTATTGCTAATAATTATCAAAATTTATATATACCTATATAAATATATATATATATATATATATATATATATATATATATATATATATATATATATATATATATATATATATATATATATATATATAAAATGCTAATATGACAATAAGTCAAAACTATCATAAAATCCTACAAGGAAGCTGATAATATGTATTCCGCAAAGCTAATTCAGCATTCACAATGTCACAGTGAATTAGGGGAATTGTCAAGTCAACCCGACTCAAGATCTTCATATAGCTATTTCGATCTTATTAGATCTCTTCAGTGCAGCGTAATTGAGTCGGAGTGAATTAATATAATTCTTTTTGTTTCCTTATACAAATCGTAGCAAAATTTTTATATGGATAACAAATCCATGGCGCTCTCCGCCAAAGATATTGGCAATTAACAATTCAATGTTCCGTCGAGAGAAATAATACTTCCTGACATATCTACACTGCAATAGTGGTGTATGGGATCCATAGCACATCTAATTAGTGTTCAAAAACTGTGGACATATTCACGAGAGTGCATTCCGTAACTACTTGTTGTGAATTGTTGATTCGTAATATCTTTGGTGGAAGGCGCTCTGGGTTGTCATCCATATAGAAGTTCGGCCCAATTTAGTGAACAATAAAGAATATTTTAATTCACGCCACCCAGTGAGCTGCACTAAAGAAATCTGATAAGATTGAAACAGCTTTGTGCAGATCTTGAGTAGAGTGACTCGACATTTTCTATAATTCACTATTGCATTCTAACTGCAGATTTCGCAACGCGGAATACATATAACCAGTTTCCTTGGAAAGTTGTTTGATAATTTTGAATTATTGAAGAATTTTCCTTGTTCACTTTATGTGATATATGAAATAGACTTTGGTCAACTAATATATTTTTTATGAATTGATTATTGAATATCGTAACAAAAGTTCACGGAGCGTACTCTCTTGAGTATGTCTAGAGTTTTTAAACACTGAGTTAGTAGGCTCTACAATCCCATAAACCACTGTGGCAGAGAAGAAATACTTATTTCAGGAAGATTTATTCTTTCGTGGGAATTCTTCCATTTTCGCACTAAACAGTGAACTTTTGGTTCCCAATATCTTTAGGAGGGGGACACTATAGGTTGCTACCCATATAGTGGTTCGGCCGCATTTGTGTTGGGAAACAGTAAGATATAATGATGGTAATTCACTCCGAGTAGACTGCAATAAAGAGATCTAATAAGATCGAAACAGTTGTATGCAGACCTTTAGTCGGGGTGACTTGACATTTTCCATAATTCACTGTTGCATTGTCAATACAGATGTCGCATGAGTGTCCTTAAGCACGTAGAATATTATCAGTGATATTTGGGCAACCAAACTAGTTACAAGCATCATATCGAGGCGTAACGAACCCGATACTGCCTGGAATAATCAGGAAACTGTATGTACAAGTGCTAGTGTTCAACTTCCAAGTTTTCAATGTTGTCAAGTTATCTAGAACTTAGACCTCTTATGCCTAACCAGTTAATAGCAGTTCAAGCCCACTGAGATAAAATTGAGTCTTCAACAGAAGTATTTTTCAATTTAACAATTGAAAATAGAAGAAAATCAAAGATGACAGCGCCACCAGCAACAATAATAAATACTTACTACATATGAATGCATATATTTAAGCATCCGAATAACCTCTTCTACCACAATTTGATGGCGATTGCACAATGTCCTCGAAAAAATCAAATTTATTGTTCAAGAAATATCAGCAATTCCTAATGCAGTTTGAATCGAATAAAAATTTGAAAAAATTTATTGCTTCACAGTTATGAAAAATAAATCAACCCATAAACCTCAAGACGACTTATATTCATCTAACATATCAGATAATTGGAATTCTTCAAGAGAATTTCTAATAACGAAATTCGGAGATGGAAAAAACCTTGACGTACCAATTCCGTAGGAATCTCACTTCGTATGAAAATTATTGAACGAAACCACATGCAATTAAATTGATAAGTTTAAACACCAAAAAATTCATATCAATTATGAAAAAGACTATCAAAATAGTTAACATATAATCAATTATTCGAAAGACTAACCAAAAGCGTTTTAATGAATAATATTCCCATGCACCCACAGCCTTCTTAGATATGGTCAGCCAACAAAATGGTTGAGACTTGAAATCCACTATATATATATATTTATATATAATATAATATATATATATATATATATATATATATATATATATATATATATATATATATATATATATATATATATATATATATATATATATATATATATATATATATATATATATATATATATATATATTTACAGGGTGGACCACGACGAACTGCATCGATCGATATCTCAGAAACTGAAAGTAGGAAAAATTTGAAATTTTAGGAACTTGCTAGATGTTTTGGGGCCTATACAGCTAAAATATATTCATCTATTGGGCACTTCCGCTTATACCGGAAATAGACCCTAAGTCGCTTATTTCGAATAGAATACCTTATATATTATTACATTTTTGAATTCTACTCAAGATTCTAGGCAGATTCAATGTCCTATTCAATCACGTCCTATAAGGACTAAGCGTTTTCGACATATTTAGGTTTTTGTTTCAAGAACGACGATTGCAAGCCCTAATATAATTATCAATTGTTCCTGTAAGGAAGCCTTTTTTACTTATGTCGGGTTAGATTCCTTGATGAAAAGACCTACTTCAATAGATTTTGTATAATATTTGGCTAACTAATCTTACAGAGTTTTCGAAAAATAAGATTTAAAATGAGATTGAAAAAACTTACAAAAATCAATTTTTTCAAATGAAAACCCCCCATTTTTCTTATTTTGTAGTATTAAGCATTCAAAAAGAAGGTAACTTTTTATGAGGTTAGCTATACCTAAAATTTGAAGTTTTCGAAATATCGCCAATTTTATATTTTTATAAGGCGATTTTCCATTTAATCGTTAAACAATTAGATCTAGGATAGCCACGATCGTATTGGTAATTCATGGACAAAGTTATTTCAAGAACATGTGATACATTTGTGATACCATATCCTCCCAAACAGAAACACATGAATTTTGATATCTCAACATCTTGCGGAATGTTGAAGTTGACTATTTAGACAACTTGCCCCTGGCTGAACTTCGAAACTTTTTCTACCAACATGATGGGGCACCTCCACATAATGCCCATTTGGTCGATAATTATCTGGAAAACTCATTTTATGATCGATGGATAGCCAACAATGGACCAAATCTTTGGCCACCTCGCTCCCCGGACCTATCAGTACTCGATTTTTATTTATGGAAAACAGTGAAAAATAACGTTTATAAAACTTCAGTGACCACCATGGAAGACTTCATGAGACGAGTTAGAACAGCATTTGAAGACCTGGAGCCCCAGTCAATAAGAAGAGCCACCAATGAACAATTGCTGCTAAGATGCGAATAATGTTTATAAGTTCGAACATTTACTTAAATAGGTTTTTTAACATTTCCATTTCCAATTTCGATATAAATACTTTCATTTGCAATAACTAGTTTATTTCTCTATACGTTTCATTTGCGGATCTAAAGTTATTCAAGCTTTCTATAATTCTTCTGATAGTATTTGATGATGGTTTTTGTTTTTGAGGATATCTTGTCACAAATGTATCACATGTTCAAAATAGAAAAATTTTCTTGTGACCGAAGTAGTATGAATGCAAAGAATTCCATTTTTCTTGGAATATCAGTTTCATTCAAATGGTGCACTAATGAAAATAAGGATAGCATGGAGATGAAATTTGTGTTTCCGTAAAATTCTTTGAACTGACGATTTAGATAAGCCTGATTCTAATGCCTTGAAGATTTTGTTGTATATGCCTCAAAATATCCCAAAATTGCTATTTCAATATTTTCATTATTAACAACTGGTTTCTTTTTGTACAGTTTTGCCTTTACGGTTCAAAAGTTCTTGAAGTTTTCTATAATTCGTTTAACAGTATTTGCTGATGGTCTTTGATTATGAGGATATCGAGAATAACTTTATCACATTGTCTATAAATAATAAATAATTTTAAATAATTTTCGTTTGTATAATTTAACCTGTGTGCCGTTACGATGATGTGAAATGTCAAATACGATCGTAGCTATCCTAGATCTAATTGTTTAACGATTAAATGAAAAATCGCCATATAAAAATATTAAATTGGCAATATTTCGAAAACTTCAAATTTCAGGTATAGATAACCTTATACAAAGTTAACTTATTTTTAAATGCTGAATACTACAAAATAAGAAAAATGGGGGTTTCCATTTGAAAAAATTGATTTTTGTCAGTTTTCTCAATCTCATTTTAGTTCTTATTTTTTGAACACTCTGTATGATTGGTGATCCAAATATTATACAAAATCTATTGAGGTAGGTCCGTTTCAACAAGGAAATTAACCCGAAGTAAGTAAAAAAGGCTTTCTTACAAGAACAATTGAAAATTATATTAGGGCTTGCAATCGTCGTTTTGACATAAAAACCTAAATATGTCGAAAACGCTTAGACTTAGGTATAGAACATGATGCATAGAATCTGCCTAGAATCTAAAGTTGAATTCGGAAATGTAATAATATATAGGGTATCTCATTCATAATAAGCGATTCAGGGTCAATTTCCGGTACAACCGGAAGTGCCTTATAGCTGTATAGGCCTCAAGACATCTAGCAAGTTCCTAAAAAAAAAATATATATATATTATATATATATATATATATATATATATATACATATACATATATATATATATACTATATATATATATATATATATATATATAATACTATATACTATATATATATATATATATATATATATATATATATATATATATATATATATATATATATATATATATATATATATATATATATATAAACAGGGTGGACTACGACGAACTGCATCGATCGATATCTCAGAAACTGAATGAAGAAAAAATTTGAAATTTTGGGAACTTGCTAGATGTCTTGAGGCCTATACAGCTATTTGGCACTTCCGGTTGTACCAGAAATTGACCCTGACTCGCTTATTATGAATGAGATACCCTATATATTATTACATTTCTGAATTCAACTTAAGATTCTAGGCAGATTCTATGCATCATGTTCTATACCTAAGTCTAAGCGTTTTCGACATATTTAGGTTTTTATGTCAAAACGACGATTGCAAGCCCTAATATAATTATCAATTGTTCCTGTAAGGAAGCCTCTTTTACTTACTTTGGGATAGGTTCCTTGTTGAAACGGACCTACCTCAATAAATTTTGTACAATATTTGAATCAGCAATCATACAGAGTGTTCAAAAAATAAGATCTATAATGAGATTGAGAAAACTGACAAAAATCAATTTTTTCAAATGGAAACCCCCATTTTTCTTATTTTGTAGTATTAAGCATTTAAAAAGTTAGGTTATGAGGTTATCTATACCTGAAATTTGAATTTTTCGAAATATTGCCAATTTAATATCTTTATATGGCGATTTTTCATTCAATCGTTAAACAATTAGATCTAGGATAGCCACGATCGTATTTGACATCTCACATAATCGTAACGGCATACAGGTTAAATTATACAAACGAAAATTATTTAAATTTATTTATTATTTATGGACAATGTGATAAAGTTATTCTAAGAACATGTGATACATTTGCGACCGGATATCCTCATAATCAAAGACCATCAGCAAATAGTGTTAAACGAATCATAGAAAACTTCAACAACTTTTGAACCGTTAAGGCAAAACTGTACAAAAAGAAACCAGTTGTTAATAATGAAAATATTGAAATAGCAATTTTGGGATATTTTGAGGAATATACAACAAAATCTTCATGCAGGGAGCATTAGAATCAGGCTTATCTAAATCGTCAGTTCTAAGAATTTTACGGAAACACAAATATCATCTCTATGCTATCTTTATTTTCATAAGTGCACCATTTGAATGAAACTGATATTCCAAGAAGAATGGAATTCTTTGAATTCATACTACTTCGCTCACAAGAAAATTTTTCTAATTTGAACATGTGATACATTAGTGACAAGATATCCTCAAAAACAAAAACCATCATCAAGTACTATTAGAAGAATTATAGCAAGCTTGAATAACTTTAGATCCGTGAATGAAAAGTATATAGAAATAAACTAGTTATTGAAAATGAAAATATTTATATCGAAATTGGAAATAGAAATGTTAAAAAACTTATTTAAGTAAATGTTCGAACTTATAAACATTATTCGCATCTAAGCAGCAATTGTTCATGGGTGGCCCATGATGTATATATATATATATATATATATATATATATATATATATATATATATATATATATAAATATATATAATATATATTATATATATATATATATATATATATATATATATTATATATATATATATATATATATATATATATATATATATATATACATATATATATATATGTATATATATATAATATATATATATATAATATATATATAATATATATATATATATATATATATATATATATATATATATATATATATATATATATATACAGGGTTCTTCTAATTCGATGGCCTATTAGAAGTATCTGGAGAACAAAAGGAGTTAACGACTCAAAATTCGGGCTACACGTATAAGAAGTTATGATCTACACTTGGACAATAATATCATCATTGCAGCGTTGCCAGATCTACGAGTAACTTATGCTCACTAGGTTTTTTTAAATGGCACACCATGTATATTTCAATATTTCTTCATTCTGTGGAACATTTCGAAACTTTTGTATAAATCATAATATGACATACCTATCTTGAGCCATTTCAAAATCAAAAATTATTTTTTGAAAAATTTGGCGACAAACATCTTCGAATAAAAAATCAATTTTTTCTCAACTATCACAGCTAGAGCCCTGAAATTTTTTTTAGAGAATCATATAAGGTTAGGTTAATAAATCATGAGAGGTCAAGGGTGTTCACAAAATAATGTTCTTTAGGTAGAACATAAAAGTGAAATTTATGCAATAATTTCAAATGGGACACCCTATATTTTATAGCAGCATTCAAAGGAAGAACAAATTCCTCAACTAGAAATAATATATAATATAATACCTATCTCAAGAATTAAGGGGAAAAAACTAGAAAAACTCAATTAGAACAAACATAACTTTTCATTCTAGGCCACAGGGCTATCATGGCAATGCAAATAAATGTCGGTTTGCTCACGGCATTCAAAGGAAGAACCAATTCCTCAACTGAAAGTATGATATAATATAATACCTATTTCTAGCGGTTCAAGACATATGGGCAAAAAACTAGAAAAATTCAATTAGAACAAACATAAATATTCATTCTTGGCATGAGGGCTATCATGGCAACGCAAATAAATGTTACCAGTTTGCTTACGTTTAACCTCAAACTTTGGCACATGTCAGGCATTCAAAAAAAATACAGACTCTAACCAAAAAGTGAAATAATAATAATAACTAGGTATTTAATGCAAGCTGCTGTTTGGAAATATTGAGCGAAGCAAGCATTTTTATAACTGAATTTGAGATTTTCAAAAAAAAACAGTCATGTCTTCCTTGACCTACATGTATGTTCTGAATCTGCGCCATGCCTGAATGCGGACATGTCTAGAACACAAACACCTATGTTTATGTCATAACAGAGGAGCATAGACCCGCATATGAGCGGACATGTATTGAACATGATAATCGCAGATTCGGAACGGCTTTTTGTGTCACTAAAATTCAAACAGCAATCATTAGCATTCATGTTGGTTAAGAACGACATGACTTTTATTTTTGAAAATCTCAAATTCAGTTAGAAAAATGCTTGCTTCGCTTAATATTTGCAAACAACAGCTTGCATTGCATACTTAGTTATTATTATTATTTTACTTTTTGGTTAAAGTCTGTATTTTTTTTGAATGTCTGACCTGTGCCGAATATCGAGGTTAAACGTGAGGAAACTGGTGACATTTATTTGCGTTGCCATGACAGCCCTCAGGTCTAGAATGAAAAGTTACGTTTGTTATAATTGAGTTTTTCTAGCTTTTTGCCCACAAGTCTGGAACCGCTAGAAACAGGTATTATCTTATATTACACTTTCGGTTGAGGAATTTGTTCTTCTTTTGAATGCTGCTATAAAATATAGGGTGTCCCATTTGAAATTAATGCATAAATTTCACTTTTTTGTTCTAACCAAAGAACATTATTTTGTGAACACTCTGTATGAAATACCTCAAACCTCATAATTTATTATGTTAAAATAACCTTATATGATTTTCTAACAAAAATTTCAGGGCTCTAGCTGTGACAGTTGAGAAAAAATAAATTTCTAATTCGAAGATGTTTGTCGCCAAATTTTTCAAAAAATTATTTTTATTTTGGAAATGGCTCAAGAAAGGTATGTCACATGGTCTATAGAAAAGATTCAAAATGTTCCACAGAATACAAAAATATTAAAATATTCATGGTGTGCCATTTGAAAAAAACATAGTGAGCATAAGTTACTCGTAGATCTGGCAACGTTGTAATGATGATAATATTCTCCAAGTGTAGATCATAACCTCTTATACGTGTCGTCCGAATTTCAAGTCAATAACTTTTTTCGTTCTCTAGATACTTCTAATAGGCCATCGAATTTGGGGAACGCTGTATATATATATATATATATATATATATATATATATATATATATATATATATATATATATATATATATATATATATATATATATATAACTTTAACTTAAACACTTGGATTATGTTTCACAATATATAAAAAAATATTTAAATACTGTATTTAGCAGTAACGAAAAGTCGACATGTTTCGAGTTATGAACTCATTATCAAGACTGGGTTGGAGTAACGAGAAAACGCTCGGACAGGTCAAATTTTGTTGAAAGGGGGACAAATAAGGGTGTTTAAATGTATTTGATATCACTGCCCCTCTAGCTGCAACCCCTATCAGCTCTCATTTTTGAATAGGGAAAAGGGGTCGGGCAGCACCTTGTTTGAAAGGCAAATCAATTTCCTGCATGAGTGCATTTTGTTTCGAGTTATGAACTCATTATCAAGACTGACTACAGGAGATTATTACATCGTATTTTATAAGACAGACAAAGGCAAAGGTGATACCTGAAAATCAATTTGTTCGTTTACAAGGGGTAATTGACTATTATGGGCGGAACTTATTTCGAGAATTTCAAGAAGGTCAAGGCGCTTTCCTTTGTTACCTGAATGTAACAATTTGGTTTTGTTGAAATCCAAGAAGTGATTGAATTTTATACAATGCTCAGAGAAGCCAGTGGTGTTTTTGTTTTGTAAAATTGACTTCTTATGTTCTTCAACACGAATATTTATATTCCTTCCTGTCTGTCCAATATAGAAAGCAGGAAATTCGTCGCAAAATATTTTGTAAACACCACTATTTTCTCCGATGTTAGATTTTTCTTTATTATTGAGCAAGAATGACTTCAAGTTTCTATTATTTGTACAAATTGATTTAACGTTATTTTTCGATAGTCTGTTACAAATTTTGCTACTCAAATTAGGCACATAATTTATTGGAAAGTATTTTTGTTCTTCATTAATAGTTTGCGAGGGGTATGTTGAATGCAACAAATACTTTATTCGTTTTTTCTCAATGAGCTTGTCGATGAGACTTTCATTGTAACCGTTATTGATGGCTAATAATTTAATTGTATTAACTTCAGTTTGAAAATTTGTTTCCGATAATGGAATCGTGAACAACCTATGTATGAACGAATGAAAAGCACTGACTTTTATTTTAATGTGTTGGTTACTGTCGCTGTGAATTAAAGTATCTGTGAAGGTTGGTTTTCTATAAATGTTTAAAATAAGAGAATTCAAATTCCTAGCAATCTGAACGTCTAAGAAATTCAAGATACCGTTTTCGTTTTCTACTTCTTTTGTAAATTGAATCGAGTTGTAGAAAGTATTTATATATTTAAGGAAATTATCTAACTACCCATCTGTACCGGTCCAAATACAAAAAATATCATCTACATTACGCCTCCATAATAAAACGTTAGTAATTAAATTATTATCAGCATTGAAAATTTTTTCTTCTAAGTTATTCATGAATATTTCACTCAACAAAGGTGATAACAGTGATCCCATAGGCAATCCGTCTTCTTGTTTGTATATTATATTATTAAATTTGAAATAACTCTGTTTCAAACATAAGTTTAAGGCAGATATTGTTTCGTTGACTGCTTGAGTTGTTAAATTTGGGTTCATCTCTATCTATAACAATATTTTTAACTTCTTGAGTTGGCGTGGAAGGAAATAAGTTGATAACGTCGAATGAAATTAATTTAGCATTCAGAGGAATTTTGATATCCTTAAGATGATCAAATAACTGAATAGAATTTCTAATGCTATGCTCCGGATTGAATTGAATTAAGCTGGGTAATTTCTTATTCAAATACTGACATAATTTATACGCAGGAGCGTTAATATAAGATACTATTGGACGCATCGGGCAATCTATTTTATGTATTTTTGGTAAAGTGTATAAAACCGGGGTGCGTGGGTTCATGGAAGAAAAAAGTGTTACTATCTGAAAATACGCCAACTCAAGAAGTAAAAAATATTGTTAAGCGATATCTAGAGATGAACCCAAATTTAACAACTCAAGAAGTCAAAATACAAAATATATTTTGACATTTAAGTCAAATTATGTATCCCTTGTTTCAGAAAGGATGGAGTATAACACAGTCTTCAGCAAAACTGCACAAGGTGGTGCAAACATTCAGTGCGATAGCAAATAGCTTGTTCCTAATTCAAAAACCCCTGAGTTTTGTCCATTATGTTTGTACAAATTCCTGTTAAACAAACAAACGTCTAAAATAACAACAAATGGATTATTTTTGACACCAAATTCAGCATGGCAATCCAATCGAAGCACTGGATGGTTTAAAAACATTCCCGTTGGAAGAAATGAACTGTCAAAATGGACAAAAGATGCTGCCTAAAAAACAGGTATGAAAGGGACAGAAATTAAAATATCTAACCATCCTATGCGATCAACTGCTGTTACTAATATAGCAAAGGCCGGTGTAGGCGAGCAGCAACTCATCAAAATCACAGGGCATTCTAAAGCTGCGTCTATCTAACCGTATCTACAAATGGACAGTCAACATCATTCAATTATCATCACTGCCTCAAGAACCGTCCAAAATAATGTACCATCTACAAGCTTCGAAGCTCCCTTTAAAAGACAGAAAATAGACACTTCTTCGAGCCAACACCATCAAGCAGTTGACACTCCTCACAGCAACCTAGAGAATAGTGCTACTACAAACATAATTAAAAACAATTTAACCCATTCGGCTAACAATACTCCTGTAACCTACAATAATTGTAATTTTCCTATTAATTGTAATTTAAAATGAGTTTGAGGTAATTACCTTTCCTTGCTTGAAATTTATATTGTGCTTATTAATTATTGTTCTTATTATTTTAATTAAAAAAATGAACTAAAATAAAATGTTCATTTAACTCAGGAAATAATCTTACCAAATATCCCTCGTGCATCTAATTTTCCTGTGGAAAAATTGGTTCACTCGTTTCTAAGTAATCTGTTTTAATAAATAGCATTCGCGAAAGTGGAAAAATCCTCGTCTTCGACTCGGATTTTTGAAACCCCTCTCGCTCATGCTATTTGTTAAAACAAATTACTTAGAAACTCGTTTTTCCGAATGTTTCCGCGAAAATTAAATGCACTAGGGATATTACCCCCGATAATATTTTTTTCACTTGTGAATTATAGATATGTACGCACTCCTGACGTCACGCGGCAAACGCCGAATTAATAAAGACCATTCCTCCACGTAGTATGTCAGAGCATATACTACGGGCGGTCACCGAGGGGGAGTGGGGTATAAAAAATTGTAAAATATGGGTCACGTAGTAATGGGTACCTTCCCTAAGATTCAAATTCCGATAACTAAGCGCGCGTATCACAAATCTAAAAAGGGGCAACGTGAATGCTTATCAATACTTTCTACTTCGAACGACAATGTTGAGATGGATATCCATACTTTACCTACCTCATCTATTTTACTTTCGTAATGCACGAAGTACAACACCCAATTATATTTCAATATACCTAGAAGAACTTACATTACAACGCACGCCAGAAATTCATTATATCTCAAGAATCCCAGAGCTATTATATTGGCAGTATAATTGGATAACTCAATTATTATATGGAAAAAGGCAAGTTCGGCATTAGAATTAGCTTTACGTGGCTTCCAGCCACCAGTTGACCTAATGCGCGCACGCCGGTCACTCACTCATCAACTGAGTCTACTCGACAAGAGTATTTCAAAAAAAAGATTGCTGGTATTCTGTTTTTATTTTGTAAATATATGATTCTAGGAAATTGAATTTAGAGCATTATGCATTTCCATGATTATGCGGATAATTGAATTCTATATATTATAATCCAAAGATTTCTAGAAATGCTAGTTAGACTATGATAGACTATGTAGTCGAGAGTCAGTAGTCTCATACAATCACATTATCTGATTTTTCGTTAGAATCTAAATATCAATATGATGATAAGCATTTATTGACTGCTTACAGAACTTGTTCTTCCCATTTCTCCAAAATGCAACACCTTCTTGTGAAATTATCTTCACGAATAACTATAACTATAATAGTGTAATTTCAAAATTATAAGCTTTCTATAAAATACAACCCCTTCATATGAAAAATAATTTGTTTTAGAATCTGTTCACTTTAAATTATCGAAATCGAATAATATTTAAAATAACTGAGATTGAATTCTCGCACATCACTTGGTGAAACATCATAAAGAATAAAGTAAAAACTTTAAAATAAAAACACTTGGCTTATGTTTCACAATACAATCTAGAGATGAACCCAAATTTAACAACTCAAGCAGTCAACGAAACAATGTCTGCCTTAAACTTATGTTTGAAACAGAGTTATTTCAAATTTAATAATATAATATACAAACAAGAAGACGGATTGCCCATGGGATCACCGTTATCGCCTTTGTTGAGTGAAATTTTTCATGAATTAACCTTAAGAAAGAAAAAATTTTCAATATTGATAATCAATTTAATTACTGAACGTTTTATTATGGAGACGTTATGTAGATGATATTTTTTGTATTTGGACCGGTAACAGATAGGCAGTTAGATATTTTCCTTAAAATATATAAATACTTTCTACAAACTCGATTCAATTTCCAAAAGAAGTAGAGAAAACCGAAACCGGTAACCGTTGAATATTCTTAGACGTTCAGATTGCTAGGAAATTTGAATTCTCATTACTTTTCAATCATTTTATAGAAAACCAACCTTCACAGATACTTTAATTCACAGCGACAGTAACCAACACATTAAAATAAAACTCAGTGCTTTTCATTCGTTCATACATAGGTTGTTCACGATTCCATTATCGGAAACAAATTTTCAAACTGAAGTATAATACAATTAAAATTATTAGCCATCAATTAACGGTTTACAATGAAAGTCTTATCGACAAGCTCATTGGGAAAAAACGAAGAAAGTATCTGTTGCATTCAATATACCCCACGCAAACTATTAATGAAGAACAAAAAATACTTCCCAATAAATTATGTGCCTAATTTGAGTAGCAAAATTTGTAACAGACTATCGAAAAATAAACGTTAAAACAATTTGTACAAATAAAAGAAACTTGAAGTCATTCTTGGTCAATAATAAAGAAAAATCTAACATCGGAGAAAACAGTGGTATTTACAAAATATTTTGCGACGAATGTCCTGCTTTCTATATTGGACACAGACAGGAAGGAATATAAATATTCGTGTTGAAGAACATAAAAAGTTCAATTTTACAAAACAAAAATACCACTGGCTTCTCTGAACATTGTATAAAATTCAATCACTTCCTGGATTTCAACAAAACCAAATTGTTACATTCAGGTAACTAACGGGTAAACGTCTTGACCTTCTCGAAATTCTCGAAATAAGTTCCGCCCATAATAGTCAATTAACCCTTGTAAACGAACAAAATTGATTTTTCAAGGTATCACCTTTGCTTTTGTCTGTTTTCATAAATTACGATGCAATACTCTCTCCTGTAGTCAGTCTTGAATAATGAGTTCATAGCTCGAAACATGTCGACTTTTTAATTACTGCTAAATACAGTATCTAAAGATATTCTTTATATTGTGAAAACATAAGCCAAGTGTTTTTATTTTAAAGTTTATACTTTATTCAATATTTAAAATGTCTCAATTATTGAATGTGTGTGAAATATTCCTTCGTCAGTTCCATAATAATCTAATATTATATAGTATTATCAATAAATATAATAATATTTCAAAAATTTAGAATTAAATTATGGTTTCAATGTTGGATTTTGGAGAAATGGACTGAACACATTCTGAAAGCACAAAATTCAGAAAGCAAATTATCATTGCAATAGGTATTCATGAAAGTAAACGAAGACTATTTCATATAGTAGCGTAGAGTGAGACAATTTTTCTGTCATATGAAGAGGTTTTTTAAAAAAAAAATGGTTTGAACAAATTCTCTAAACACATAATTTGGAAAGTACACTATACTAGTAATAGGTAAGTACTCGTAAAAATAACAAAAATATTTGATACAGTAGCGTAGTTTGAGAAATGTATTCTATCACACGAAGGGGTTCTGAAAGTAGATTAACACTGTGACAGGAGTTCCTTAAAATAACTGCAGAATATTAAATACAGTAGCGTAGAACGAGAGAATTATTTTTCCTATGAAAGTGTATTTTGGAAAAATGAGTTAAACAAATACTGAAAGCATATAATTTGAAAAGTACATTTTTATAGTGATAGGTAATCGTGCAAATAACTTGGAAATATTCCATGCAGTAGCATAGAGTAAAATGATTATTCTGTCTCATGAAAGGTTTTCATTTTGGAGAAACGTCTAGAAGTAATTCTGAAATTACATTACCTATAGGTGTTCCTGAAAATAACTGAAGAATATTTCATACAGTAGCGTAGAATGAGTAAATTATTTTTCATATGAAGGGGTGGTATTTTGGAGAAGTGGGTTGAGCAAAATGTGAGAACATATAATTCTATTCCTGAGAATAACTCAGAAATATTCGATACAGTAGCCTAGCGTGAGAAGGTTATTCTGAAATCTAGGTTGTATTTTCGGAAAAATGATTAAACAAATAAGTACAGGAAATGAAGCATTTTTGGTCGCAATTTTTTTTGTCCAGCATGGAATACTTTTAAAATTTTCAACAGAAGTTAGCGGGAATAGCCCAAGAAAAATTTTCTAATTTATGCCGTTGTACGCTAGAAGTCTTGGAGAGGTGGTTGCCACCCCATCTCGGGGGTTGGAAATTTTTTCACATTTTAACTATTAGGAATCGATTGAGTATTATAGGCATAAGGCCGATCAACGCCACTTTGGGTTCATTTTTACATGATAAATTCCCATTAAGGGGAAATCTGAGGTCAAAGTACCGAAAATGGTTCCCCTTATTGCACTTGCGCACTGAGTTCGGACCAAGAAGTCTTCAAAGCTGAAGAGCTGA
>JARQZK010004563.1:0-60000 GCA_030704885.1 Cynegetis impunctata | reverse complement strand
ATTGAGTTGGTGTAGGTTAGGTTTCTTCTGAGAGTTTCAATCCTTTTTCTCAACCGATACCATTTTGAGGTAGAAATTTTATGTTGTTTCTTGGTTTATGGGGCTTTGCTCCCTTTTTTAGAATCTGCAACAAAAATTCGTATAGCATTTTCATCGTACATTTCAAGAAACAAAATGGAAGTGTGATTTTATACACTGAATAATGGACGTACTGGATCTGACCGAAATTTTTCAACAAAAAATTCAATTATTATCTCAATTTATCGGTCACCTGATGGCATTTTCGAGAAATTTTTAGATACTCTGGATGACATTTCGAATTCTGTTGACCCCATGCATCATATAATTGCTGCAGGGGATTTAAATGTTTGTTTTGGTTTAAGTATGTAAAGGAATTTCAGTTGGATCAGACGGGAGAGCATGCACACTGATGGAAATTTTTGAATCATATGGTCTGTATCAAACTATACATGAACCGACAAAAGGTAGAAACTGTCTGGATAACATATTTATGAGGCGTCAAGGGTTAAATGATTTGACTTCACTAGTGTCTGAGGTGGAATTCTCTGATCATAGGGCTCGAAGCGTGAATTTCAAAATTCAACTGAATAAAAAACACTATCTTAAAAAAGAGTTTTAGACCACTAACGCAGGCGGGTTTCAATAAAATGCATAATTTGCTTTGTGAACAAAGCTGGGATTTTATTAAGGATGGAAAGGTTTCATCTAATAATTGTTTAAGATTTTTTTATGAGAAATTTGTAGAAATTTATTTGGAATCTTTTCCGGAAATCAATTTTCGGGCTCGTGGGACGGATTCGGTAGTGAAATGGTTCAATGGTGACCTGAGTAGGATGAGGGATGAGGTGAGGCTTCATAATGACATGTATAATTACTACGGATCGGATAATTTAAGAGTAACTAGAAATATAGCACGTAATAGATATAGGATTGCTTTACGTAAGGCTCGAATGAAAGCCAATGATAATTTTATTCTTGGTTCAAACAACCCAAATAAAAATATGTGGAAAATCATAAACAGTAAAAGACAATACTCGAAGGTAGTTACAATACCCGTTAGTTCCAATGATTTTAATGATTATTTTATATCTGTGTCTCAGAGATTAGTGGAGTCCTCAACTGGGAAATACAGGCAGAATCCTTTAAATCTCTTTCCACCTGGCCTAGACGGGGTGGTGAAAAGTTTAAGTTTCCTTAAAAAATAGTAAATCCAGAGACTACTATAGTTTATCTGTACCACTGCTCAAGCGAAATGTCAATCACATTATTGAACCTCTTACTAAAATAATTAACAAATGTATAAAATCAGGTGATTTCCCTGATTGCTTAAAAATATCAAAAGTTATTCCTTTATAAAAAAAAAGGAGATAAGAATGTGATGTCAAATTATAGACCGGTTGCTTTTCTGCCTATATTTTCTAAAGTTTTCGAAAAATTGATTTATACACAGATAATACAACACTTTGAAACATATAACCTCTTATATGATAATCAATTGGATTCAGAAGGAAGTTGAGCACTTGCGATGCTGTCCTTCGTTTTGTGGAGTACGCACAGGGATGCTTTGAGGACGGCTTGTTTTATTTGTCGATATTCCTAGATTTAAGTAAGGCCTTCGACTATGTCTCGCCGCACTTGACAAGTTGGGTAGGTACGGATTTGCGACTGGGGCACTGAGTCTTATTCGGTCATATTTCACAAATGGACGACAACGAGTATTTATTAATGACAGTTGGTCTGATGAGGGATTTTTCAATGTGGGAGTTCCTCAGGGTTCCCTATTGGTACCCCTGTTTTTTATAATATTTATTAATGTCATATTATCTTGATTATGAGCATGTGTTGTGGGCTGATGACTCGGGACTCACTTTCATGGGTCAAGACTGGACTTCGTTGAAGGCGCTACCTCGACTCGGCCATAGAATGGTTCACTGTCAACGGGCTCTCGTGCAATCCTGAGAAAACTGAAAAAATGGCATTTAATTTAAGAAATGTTAAATCTGACTCAGTTACAGGCGAAACTGTCAAATTTTTAGGAGTCTTCTTCGACCTCGCATTGACTTGGGTAAACCATGTAGACAGAGTGGCCGACAAGCTAGTAAAAAATGTTTTTCTTTTGCGAAATTTAAGAAACACGGTTTCTTCTAGAGTTCTAAAGATCGCATACCACAGTCTTGTGGAATCACATTTACGGTACTGCGTTCTGATTTAAGGTAATTGTTCGGGTAGGGAAAGAATCTTCCGATTGCAGAGGATGGCGGTGAGGGTAGTTTCAGGATTGAACTACAGAGACAACTGTATGGAGGCATTTAAGAAACTTAGGATACTCACATTTCCATCCATATATATATATATATATATATATATATATATATATATATATATATATATATATATATATAAATATATATATATATATATATATATATATATATATATATATATATATATACACATATATATATATATATATATATATATATATATATATATATATATATATATATATATATATATATATATATATATATATATATATATATATATATATATATATATATATATATATATATATATATATATATATATATATATATATATATATATATATATATATATATATATATATATATATATATATATATATGAGTGTCTATTATACGCGTTCTGTAATGTTGACAAACTACCTAAAAATGGCGATACCCAAAGCTATAACACACGAAAAAGAAATGACATAGAATCGAGGTATATGAGACTTGAGAAGTCAAAAAACGGCCCGAATTTTATATCACATAAACTTCTCAATAAACTTCCTAGGGAACTAAAGATTCTCAATTTGAAAGGATTTTAAAAAGCTGTGCTCTTCTGTCTTCAACGAAATGCCTTCTACGGAGTGCGTGAATTCCTGACCGGTGATTTGAAATTTTAACTTGTTTGTAATTTGTTTATTATTTTAATGGTAACAAAAAGTTTTTATATATTTTTTTTGTAAATTAATTGCTTACGAAACTAGTCAGTTGTAGTTTTTATGAAAATTTCTTGGTATATTATTGTTATGAATCTATCTGTATTTATTTTATTTTTCGGAAATCCAACTCTAAAGCGAATGGAGGAGAAATCTGATGGATGTATTCGAATAGGACACGCAAACGTACAGGGACTCACGAATAATGTACAATCTCTTGAAATTTTTGCCAGATCAATGAATCTAGATTTTATTTGCATAGCTGAACATTGGTGCGATAAAGACAATATCGCCCTTATGAATATCCCAGGTTACTCAAATGTTCATTTGTAAGAGAAAATCACCAACAGGAGGGTTCGATAATTATGGGAAGAACGGGATACAAAGTTATCAACATTGACTGCAGTGAGGTATCTGCTGAACTTCATTTCGAATGTTGCACAGTCAGATTTAAAATTAATTAAACTACATACTGTTTAGTTAGCACTTATAGATCACCAAGTGGCAGCTTCAGTTCATTTATTGATAGGTCATATGAGCTTTTATCGTATTGTAGTAGACGGGACCAATTTATGGTTTACTGTGGTGATTTTAACGTTAGGTATTATTCAGATAGCGAAGAGAAAAAATCTCTTATATATATGTTTGGTAGTTTTAACTTAAAGATAACTTCGGAAAAACCATCTCGTGTGTATTTCGACTGTAGGGACGTCGAGAGAGAACAAAAATTGGATTACATGGTGACCGACGCTGATGTGATCGAAACAAGCATGGTGCAACCGAACCTGGGTGACCACCTCGCACAGATATGTTCAATTAGTGTTCAGAATTCAATAATATCGAGAAGGCAAAATTTAATGACACAAGAGCGGTTCTAAATCTAGATATGCTGAAGGCCTCTATAAATATAATATGTATAATGCTGAAAGTTCGGATGAGAAGTAAAATAACCTGAAAGATACGTTGGATTTTCTGATTAAGAGTAATAATGAATCGAAAATGAAGCTCTCTAAACAAAATAATTGGATTTCGCAAGAAGTCATGCGCAAGGGACGTGAACTTAAAAATTGCTTTTGGCCTTTGAAAAATATACCCTACCAAGAATTATTACAAAAATACAAAAAACAAAAAATAGAATATAATAAATTTATTCTTGATACAAAACGTAATTATAATAGAAACCATATAACAGAGAGTAAAAACAAACAAAAAACTATTTGGCAGCTAGTGAACACGGCTAGAAGTGGTGAAATAGCAAAAACTGAAATTACACTTATGCACAATAACGCTTTCATTTCAGAACCCAGGGAGGTAGCTTCTACTTTTGTTCGTTATTTCGCGAGCGTTACTAGAAACTCGCACCATGCAAAATACGGCAACAAACTTTCGGTTAAATGCACTCTGACTGAAAAAACCAACTTAAACAGTTTTTTCATACTCTTTGCCGATGAGAGTGAAGTCGCAAATATAATAAAAAAAAATAAAAATTGTTCAGGAATAGATGGATTCACGGTCAAAATAATTAAATACCTGAGTGATATACTAATAAAGCCAATAACTGACATTGTTAATTGTATTCTCGAGACAGAGGACTTCCCCGACGCACTAAACACCGGACTGGTAATTCCCATCCATAAAAAAGGCAGTACTGAACAAATGGAAAATTATATGCCTATAACATTATTAAATGTATTCAGTAAGATTATTGAGAGACTTATTTATGATAGAATGGTTTCGTTTATGGAATTTACAAAGATTCTGACAGAATCTCAACATGGATTCTACAAGGGTAGATCGACGGAGAGTGCGGCCTTGGGACTCTTTGAGTGCATCTACAAGAAAATGGATGATGGAGAGTGCGTGGCGGCTCTCTTTTTCCATCTGTCTACAGCTTTTGACAGTTTGGATTGGGATTTGTTCATTCAAAAATTACAGTGTTATGGTTTTAGAGTGAAGATATTCATGTTTCTGAGATCATTTCTGAATAATAGAAGAATATGTGTGAAAATGGGTGAATTTGTATCTGAAGCTCATGATATAGATATAGGTGTTCCGCAGGGTTCTGTTTTGGGAACACTACTCTTTTTGCTATTCGTTAACGAAGTGCCAGAATATTTGCTTGGTGGTCTCATTATTATGTTTGCCGATGATACATCGGTGGTGGTCTCGGCTCGGACTCCTGGGGAATTAGAAATTAAACTAAAAAGGTCAATAGATGCCTTTGCGGAATGGTGTAGATTGAACAATATGATACTTAATTTTAATAAAACAGTTTGCATAAATTTCCATTCCAGCCATCTTAAATGCACCATAAACTTGCCGTCAGTGAACTTGTCGAAACAAACAACTTTTCTAGGATTACGTATTGATAGCATGGTAAACTGGAAAAATCATACTGATTACGTATGTGGCAGGTTGAGTGTCGGTTACCATGTTATAGATAAGCTGAGACGAGTGTATGACATGCAGACGCTTTTGACAGTGTACTACTCACTAATTTTCAGTCAGTTGAATTATGATGTTGTTCTTTGGGGAAACAGTGTACATTGGATGAAGGTTTTTATAAAACAAAAAAGAATTGTCAGATTGCTGTTCAACTTGAAAAAACAAGAGTCGTGTAAGCCATATTTCAAAAAATATAGAATATTAACACTTCCATGTATTTACATGTATAAACTATTAACATATATAAAGATGACAGAACTTCAGTACCCTAAAAGTTCGGATTTTCATCAGTATTCAACGAGAGGATCAAATAAATACGAACTAGATGTTCATAAAACGATAAAATTTGAACATTCTCCATTGTATACTGAAAAAATACTAATGAGAAGGTTGCCGAATAGTTTTAAGAATTTATCAATAACAGCTTTTAAAAGAAAAATAAAAAATATATTTTTGGACGGAGCCTACTATTCGACGTCAGAGTACTTAATGTGAATCGGTGTTGAATTTCTTGTAATTGTTTATATTTGTTTCAGATTTCTATTTGTCTTGTCACATATACACATATACTTGTTGATTGTTAATGTAATTTATATTGATGTAATTTATATTCTTGAATGACGTGTATATCCATTGTTAAATGGCAGCTGTATGAATATATTATTATTATTATTATGTTAATCCCAACTAAGAAAATTTGTATGACGTGTGCAACACGATGTAAAGTTAAATTGTGACAAGCACTAATAAATTATCTATCTATCTATCTATCTATCTATCTATCTATCTATCTATCTATCTATCTATCTATATATATATATATATATATATATATATATATATATATATATATATATATATATATATATATATATATATATATATATATATATATATATATATATATATATATATATATATATATATATATATATATATATATATATATATATATTGATTGGCAACAGAAAAACATTTCTAGGGTTTAGAAAAATCAGAAAATACACTATAAGAATAATTTTAGACACTCACATAAATACCAAAATATCAAAAATTTTGTATTAAGTATTTCTTTACAAAAATCAAACTTGATTAAATCAAGACCTACTCTTTCCTCTCAATTTTCCTTCGCACCCAATTCATTCTCTTCGAATGTAATTTTCCCCAACAAAATTCGATATTTAGTTGCATCACCCTGCGTGGTATTGGGTCGTAATGAGTTTGGCCGTGCCGCGAGCACATTTAATAAAGAAAGCTGATTGAGAATGAAATGGAGCAACTGTGGCGGCCGCCTGGGAAATTTTCGTTAATGCCTTTCACTCCCCGAGGAGTCCGTGACCCGGAATTTCCTGGAAACAAAAGCGATACGTCACACTCGTCACAGTGTGTATCCACTTTATCAATTATCTTCGCTTTATTGCCATAAGGGAAATAAGGTCGCCATGTCATCGAGCGAAATTATATTGAAGTTAATAAACAAAATTGTTTTTCTATGAATAAATCATGAAGCATTCATTTGGAAATTGAAATAATACTCGACTGTGCAGCTGGTATGAAAAAACTCTGGCTTACTTCCATCATAGAGTAATTCATCTTTCAGAAAGATATGGCTGTATGTTGATGTTAGAGAATTCCAGATGAACGTCAATAGAAAACGGCCACTTCAAGTGTTTTGGGACCTCATCATTATTATCTAATTAGTTAGTGTAACAAACATCCAGAGGAAATCATATCTGTTAATATCTCAGACGAAACATTGTACAATTTATACATACCACACCATTAATCGAGTATGGTACCTGTTCAATCTTTCACGCGAAACATTGTAGTAGACAATAGTGTGGATGATCGAATCGAAATAATTTGCTTATGAATAGCTGGCAGAGCTTTTTTTATCTCTATGCAAATCAGTTTTCTAAATTATCAGCAGTTTTTTAATTTAGAAAGACTTTGTGTTCTGTATGAAGAGGAAGATGAAGAAAAACGTGGAAGTGACAAAACTTCGTCACTGGTGTTGTTTGGTTCCTTTTAAAACACAAATTCTTAACCTGCTATTACAAGGGGTTAGAGGGATTGTGAAGGTGAGCAAATTGCTAAAACGCACGAAAAAACATGAAATTTCTTCATTTAAATGGCGACGGTTAAGAAAAATAGTTGAAACTACCAAAAGCCACTCTCCCAACAGAAAATCAATCCTCTAAGAAATTTCAACTCTCTGTCTCAACCTGGAGGAGCTACGGAAGTAAGCAAAACCTCGTAAAATGAGAAAAATTGAAATATCTACATAAAAACGATCACGGCTGGGAAAAAAAGTTTTTATTACCGAAAGACATTTTCCTTACATTAACTGTATCCACGTAAATATTCTCAACGCTCTGAACTCTAAAACAATTTGGACTGTGTTTGCTGTTGCAAAAATCCTATAGCTCCATATAACCTCCAAAGAACACTGAAAGGCTAAGTTTTAGATATTCATAATTTGTCACCACTCTCTCAAGTTAGAAAAATGTCTGAAATTTTTACTGAATTTACCTAAATTTTGATATTTTCAATCTGCACGAAAACATACCTATTTCAGTCAGCTCAATTGGTCTGATAGATGTACCGAGAAAAATATATGTGTGTATATATATAATTTCAAAATTCGAAGTCCAGAAGTTCTCTAGCGTATACGAAAACCACTTCATTGACTTTCTAAACAGTACAATAGTCTATTATTTTTAGGAAAAATACGACTAAAATCATGTCACTGGTTACAGGTTTTCATTCGATAAATAAATGCTGAGTGAAGTTTAATGAAAAGAAATGAAGAATTATTTCACGGAAGTTCAATTAAGAAATACTGTTTACTAGTAAAAATTAATCTAATGAGCGAATAACAAAGCATGTTCCATTATTTATAAAACGCGGAGCTGCTGAGTGAAATCGCTTATAGCCATGATATCAGGTAAGGCATTTTCAGAAGAATTCGTAGACAGTATGCAAGATTAAAAAGTCAGGATATAAAAGGACGGAAATCGATACCAATTAGGAATCGAACTCTGAATTTATTCTTCGTCCTTTTCTCTCAGACATCGACAAAAAAATTCGTTGTTAAAATTTAATTGGATTCAAATTTCGTTTTAAAATCTCAATGGATTTAATTTTTTTTATTTTGTTTTCATCGTACTCCTTGTTCTTCTGAGACAATATAAATCAGATGAAGTTACGATTTATAGATTAAGTGAAAACTCTTGTTATTTCTCTTAATTGAATGTTGTCTACTCAAATACATTTACGGTGTTTATAAAAACTGATTAAATAGAATTTCACCCAATAATTTTAAGTTTTATCTAAAGAAAAAACTTCTGGGAAATTCTAACTTTCGACTAATCATATTTTTCAGCTTCATGTCATCCCCAAATTCTTGATAATTAATTTGTTTGCGATAAGGATTCAGAACTGATTCGGAACTAGTTCATAACTTACTTGAGATTGACATAATATGCGTGCTGGATCCTGAACCGGATTATTTTAAACGATGTTAGAAATAGTTTAGACAATTATCAAGTTACAGTAGTTCTTATCAAATGTGACTGATCAGTCTCGATTGTTTGGTTAAATCATAAAAAAAAATTGTTCAAAATTTAGGTTCTGGTTTGACTTGTAGAAGGGGTTGAGTAAATTAAGAATCGCTTCCAAACCTGTCCGAGTTTATCGGCAAACGTACAACCTTAACTAGAAATACTGAATTTTGTGGACCCGTACATGCCGTAATTCAAACTGCACATGCGAATAGCATCTGCGGTTCTTAAAAATATTCCAATATACATATATTTAGAATGTCTGATGTTATTTGCAGGAACATCAATCAAATCTTTTTAGAAAATATTCATATAAACTATACTTATAGTCAATTTCATATACAAATGATAACAATGAAAATTCTTCAATCATCAATAGATCGTCCAAGGAAGGTGGTTATATTCTAACGTGAATTTCCCCAATTCCCCCGGCTAGTTCAAAAAATTGGAAAATTCTAGTTACAATTTACCTGATTTGCCTTATATAGACAATGAAAAAATATAAAAAATTTACTAAAATCTCTATTAAAATTATTTAAAAAATTGGTTCAAAGATATTGTTATCTTTGAACCAATTTTTTGAATAATTTTAATAGAGATTTTAGTGAACACAGTTTTTAGTATTTTTCAACTTACAAAGTTAGGACAAATGAAACTTTAAAAAAAGAAACAATTTTGGGTTCGTTTATCAGAATACTGATCTGGTTTATTGTTGTCTTTCTCTATCTTCTTTCGCTCCTGTAGGCTTTCGTAACTCCAAGGGCCTTGTATTCCTTGTATCTTTGGGTAGTTAATATTCCTGGGTCTTATTGTAAGCTCCTGGAAACTTCAAAGTGACACTCCTAAGGTCTTCAAATGACTCCTGGGGTCTTGCTAAAATTTACATAATCGTATTTCAATTCATTCAACTTTCAAAAGAACTTGTTTGCTGCGTAGATTCCTATCCTTTCAAATCTTATCTACAATCAGTATTCCGTTCTTTGAATCAATATTTTTTCGAGTAAAACACACAACACATATTTTTATCAACGCAACAAGCAAAAAAACAAGGTTAAACAAAAATTTAAATTAAGAAAATTTCGTCTGAAAGTAATTAATGTAAATATATTATGTGAAAGGATTATTTAACTGTTCCAGAATATAACCGTCGGAGACCATTACGAATATTTAAATGAAAAATGAAATTTAAATTTCAAGTTCACAAATTTGATCTAAACTTTTTAATCAATGGAATTAATCAATAAAAAAAACACTTACCGCGTCCTAGCGCAAACGATATTTAAGAAAATTTATTTTACTTAGGGAAAACTATAAAGTGAAAACTCTATTGCCTTCATAATATAATTTCGTCGTATGTATTAATTCTTTAACGTCACAATTTGAAGTGACGCTAGCAATCGAATCTTTTTTACTGGCAGATCTCGGCTAAAATTTGGTTTATCCAGTGGACGGTATTTCATAACGTTACAAAATGTATTTCACGACAGGAAGTCTACATTTAGAACGCAACAGTGTATTATCGTTCTCATTAGATCTTTTCAGTGTAGCATATTCGACCCGGAGTAAATTGATATTATTTCTAATACGAATCGCGACCAAACTACTGTAGATATTAGGAAACAAGAATTCAGTGTTTAGACCGAAAGTGCAGAATCCCGCCGAGAGAAAAATTATTTTCCGACATGGAAGTGTCTACTGTACGACATTGGCGTATAATATTCTAGAGAACACTAACGTGCACCAACGTTTTAGGGTAGAAATTTTCATGTCAGGCAGTATTTGTTCTCTCGACGGGATTCCATATTTTGGGTCTAAACAGTGAATTATCGTTGATTCTTAGTATCTTTCGCGGATGGCACTGTGGGTTGCTATCTCTGTAGTAGTTCGGCCACGATTTGTATTGAGGAACAATAAGAAATGAGTCAATTGACTGCGGTCGAGTATGCTGCCATGAAGAGATCTAATGAGATCGAAACAGCTGTATGCAGATTTTGAGTTGAGATGACTTGACATTATTTATAATTCCTTGTTGCGTTGTGAATGTAGATTTCGCTTCGCAGAATACATATAACTAGCCCCCTTGGAGGATGTTCTGATATTTTTCATTTATTGAGGAGTTTTCCTTTTTCACTTTATGCGATAGAAATAATCTTTGCCCCAGAATTGTCACGATTTTGTCTTAACCTGAACATCTTGTCGCGCCGAAGCTACGACATAAAAGGGCTGAATTAAATCGTAATCCTTGAAGTCCAAGTGTAAATGACAGACATATGAAAGCCGACACGCCATATTAAAAAGCTGTCGTTACAAAAAAATGCACCGGAAATTGCTGTATGTAATCTATATCTGGCAGCTGTCGGGAAAATGTCACTTCCATTGTTTTCGTTTTTAATCTAGCGGATATTGTCTGGGCGATAGCTGTTGCTTTGGGTGCCCGAGGCCAGCACGCACCCCACAGAACGTGATCTTTTCACTCCCTTCAACCCCTGTCTATTGCTACGTGTGCCCCTTCGGTCTCGGAGGAAATACGAGAGCGCGCGTAGCCGCTAAATTTGGCGCAAATTGTTTGATTTATGGGCCTCCGAATTGGCGAATGAGAGTCGAGAGCTGTACACAACGGCAGGAAATAGCAAGATGATTGAGAAATATCTCGACTCCGCTCAACGGTAAGAAGACGAATGGAGGAGTATACGATACGTTATCAAAATTACAATTTTCTAATTGAGTAATGGATGAATCGGGATTGTTGTGAAATTTCATCTTTGCGATTTCACTTGTAAAATACTGAAATAACAATACTGGCACAAAGAGTATCGATAATGAGTTTCAATTAAAATAATATATTATGAATTGATATCACTCAAATTTCAAAGGCGAGTAGTGATGGCTTGTTTCGCCGCTTAGACTGAAAATGCAGAAATTCGTCGCTTAAACACGTACCTCCTGATATGAAGATATCTACTCTACAACAGTAGTGTATATGATTCCAAGGCACACTAACATAGTGATTTAAAACCTTTGGATATACTCACGAGAGCGTTTAAGCGACAAATTTCTGCAATTTCAGTCTAAGCGGTGAATTGTTGTTTCCCAATATCTTTGGTGGGATGGCGCTCTGGATTGATATCCAGCCAGTGTTACTGACCACGATTTATATTGGGGAACAATTAGAAATTTGTTAATTCACTCCGAGTCAAATAAGCTGCACTGATGAGATCTAATAAGATCGAAACAGCTGTATGCAGATTTTGAGTCGGGGTGACTTGACAATTTCTATAATTCACTGTTCGATTGTGGATGCAGATTTTGCGTTGCTGAATACGTATAACCAGCTTCCTTGGAAAGTTGATTGATAATTTTTTAAATTATTGAAGAATTTTCCTTGTTCACTTTATGTAATGAATTGACATTATCTTAAACTGTGAATTAAGTTGCGCGAAGTATAATAGAACCCACTAAATTCACAATAATTTTGAATAAAACTAATATTTCTAGATATGCAAAATATACCTATAGCAAAATGATATCATAGAAACGAAATAGGGCATAACTTTTTCAATTTATGTGAAATTTTTCGCAATAAAATACTCTTAATTCGACTGATATTCAATAGAATCAATTTAAATTGTATGTATCTTGAGAAATGTAATCCCCTTTCATGAAAACTAAAAACTTAACGTGAACTTCTAACGTCTACTGAAACTTATTTTCCAATACCTGTATAACCTGGAAAGCTAATGGGGGAATTAATGGGAAAAATATGAAATGTATCAGACGCGTTAGAAGCTAATGCATTCCTGCGTAAATGGCTATTCACTTTTATGATAAATTGATTTCTCGTGACAAGAAATGGGGTGAATTTCGTACATACAATGCTCACCTAATGCATCCTTTGAATAAATAACTCAAAAAGTTGCCTTCTTTTTTGTCGCTACCATAAATCACAGGGTTTGCAGTGCCTTAGTAACATGCTACTGTCAGGATATAAAAGAAGCAGAATTCAATGGATATCTGATTACGTACATCATTCATATCAATTTTTATGGTTGCCAGTTTTCATGAGAAAAACAAATAGATTAGGATATTTCGAAAGAAAAGAAAGTTTTTCATAATTGAAATTAATTTCATAATGAACAATTAAGACTGGGCCTACAATGATTCGTATAATTCATATTAATTCTACTGTAAAACATTCGCTTATATGTTATATTCGTTATTCATTCAGTATTTAGTTAACTGTTTCATATATTTGAATGAACGTCCATCTGAAAGAACCCACCCCCTGAAAATATTTTCCTATTTATCAACTCTTATAGAGGATATAATAGTTTGCACATTTGAAAATATATATATATATATATATATATATATATATATATATATATATATATATATATATATATATATATATATATATATATATATATATATATATATATATATATATATATATATATATATATATATATATATATATATATATATATATATATATATATATATATCTAGTAGACACAACTGAATTTAACATTTTCAGTATCATTTCCTTTCGAATTTTACATTAAACAATATTCATCAATGAAAATATTCTCTCCACGAATGCATTGGATGACGGTAAGCTTAGAAGAGAAAATGCAAATTGAGCTAAATCTCTAAACATGAATGGGTAGGCTGCATTTTTTAAATCTATAACCTTCCTCCAAAAAATAATAGGGTAATCAGAGACTGATTCATGAAACATCTCTTTCCAATCGACATTTAACAAGTTTCTATATTGTATCTCTATGTCAGATATTCTATTGGGAGTTACAAAAGTAAGTGGCATCTCAGAAAATTTCAGCCTTTGGACTGGATTTAAAATTATGGCAGGACTAAAACTTCTTATCTGCCGAAAAACATTTAAATGCGAGGGCATGGTTTGATTTATTCAAGTGAAAGTACTTCAATGAAATCCACCCATTTTCCTTTAAGTTATTGAACCTCTTCAGATAAAATATTATAAGTTGTTAATGAATTTTGAAACTCAGAATATTATATTTTACTAAATGGAAATAGAAACACTAACTAAAAACGTTTACGCGCAAACAAGTGACGAAGCAAAAGAGAGAATATCAACTTGGTTGTTTATAAGCTATTTGTTTTATTTATTTAGAGTTTCCTATGAGAAAATTTTCGTTTATTATTTTTTATAAGAATAAGTTTTTTTATTTTTTCAAAATGTTTTTCAATGAGATTCATTTTCCAGTATACTTTTCTAGGTGAAAAGACAGAAAAAGCTGTATATTCCTGCCTTTTTTCACTTATATTTATCTTCCTACTATGTTAAAAACAAGCTCCCTCTAAAATTTGTTTAGCCCCCTCTAGAAAGCAGTGCTGGCTTCGGCCCTATATATATATATATATATATATATATATATATATATATATATATATATATATATATATATATATATATATATATATTATTATATATATTATATATATATATATATATATATATATATATATATATATATATATATATATATATATAATTTATATATATATATATTATATATATATATATAAATATATTCATATATACCTATATATATATATGTATATATACACATATATATATATATATATATATATATATATTATATATATATATATATATATATATATATATATATATATATATATATATATATATATTATATATATATATATATATATATATATATATATATATATATATATATATATATATATATATATATATATATATATATATATTTTTATATATATTTTTATATATATATTTATATATATATATGTATGTATATTTTTATATATTTATATATCTATTTATATATATATATATATATATATATATATACGAGAAAATATAAGAATATTTGTTCTTCAGCTACACCGTTGCTATTTAACGAAAAAATATTTTTATTAGCGGCGCCACTGGCTCCAATGTTGGGTCTTCTCCACTCGATAACACCGGATGTAGAATTGTTCTACACCTGATCCCCATTCCGGAAAACACAAAACTAATAAAACCCTCACGTCTCCGAACCGCCATTATGCGGCGGATACCACTGTACATGTGTTTTCCGGGAATGAAGTATTTGTTTTAAAAATGCATGCATTTCGTCTGGTAGATTTCTTATCCGTGTTTGGCATGGAGTTCGACTAGTTCCACTATTCTAAGAGGAAATGGATACTCAAGAACATCTAACAATATTATAACTTCACCTTAGTGCCACCGGCTTAATTATGCACAAATGGGAATATTTTGTATTTGACTTTGAGTTGAGATATTGATAAGATTCACGTTGGAATAATGTTACCTATAGCAACCAAACCATACCGATCTCGTTACTTAACTACAAAGATTCATAATGTATAATGGTATTGTAAAATGAGTATGACATGAATAAATTCTTTGTGCTTGAGTACTCGTAATGCTGTAAGCTATACTAAATTTCATATATATATATATATATATATATATATATATATATATATATATATATATATATATATATATATATATATATATATATATTATTTATTATTAATATTATTATTATTATTATTATTATTATTAATTGCAATCAAATTTGTTACAGGTTTTTTATATATAATATAATAAATTCATAATTCTATATTAATTAGTTTGGTACCTAGAAAACTCAATTCCTATATGTACCAATGTTCTAACAGTTCCAATACTTATTTATATATATAAATTCAAATTATAGACAGTGTAGTACAAATCAATAAACCAAAACAATTCAAACTAAATCAAACAGAATATTCAAGGAAAATAAGTCAAAGCAATGTTGCAAAATTTTCAATATTATTCGCTATAACGGACTTACATCTCTGGATATAACTTGTTCTGTTGAGTTCCACTCTTATTGCTATTGGTAAGATATTGTGAATTTTAACACCCAGATAGTCAATAGACCTTAGGTTGAAATTTGTAGTGCTATTAGGTATTTTAAGGTTTTCTTTAGTATCAAATCTAGTACTATAGGAATGACTGTTGTGCTATCCTATTGTAGGATTTCGATATATATACATGATAGCAAACACTCAAAATAAATAAAGATCTTGTTGTAAGGATCTTCTCATTATAAAGGTGACATGTTGTGACATGGTGACATATATATATATATATATATATATATATATATATATATATATATATATATATATATATATATATATATATATATATATATATATATATATATATAAATATATAAAAATATATATATATATATATATATATATATATATATATATATATATATATATATATATATATATATATATATATATATATATATATATATATATATATATATATATATATGAATTCTTTTTTATCTCATTAACAATAACAGGCATTTGAAAATCGATTTTACTGACGAGGAAATGTTTCCTCACGAAGTTCCTGAGATTCTTATAAATTTTGAAGGATCAAATTTACTTTAATGAATGTGAAAGTAATTTTAATCTTCCAAATTTCGTACAAATGGTTATATTTTCAAAAAAATCGATTTTCAAACTCAAATGATCTGTTACTGTTAACCGACAATCTTTTTTCCCTTCATGTATCAGATGCCACTATTTCTCTGTAGTTAGTTAATCTATAGTCTTTTTGGGTTTGAATTGAATTTTGGGCTCGAGTAGTATTTGTGACACTGAGTTCCGATAATATGTAGATATTCGGTCCATTTTTTCATATTAGGTGACAAATTTTAATTTTCATATTATTTGCCGTATTGAGATTGGGTCTTAATTAAACATACTAAATGGGATTTTTATTTATTATATATCAAAACAATGTTTAAAAATAACAATTTACACAATTATTATAAAAAATAACGCATGATGCACGTTTCGGTGGAACTTCGCCTTCTTCAGATGCTAATGGCAAAATAACTATGATTCTCTGTTATATCGAAAACAAGAAATGACAAATTATGTAGAATATAACAGAGAATCATAGTTAGTTTGCCAACAAGAAGAAGAAGAAAAAGAACAAGAGAAAAAAAACAAGTGAAATTATAATAATACTTTAGTCTACAAGATGTGTTTAAATAAGTTTCAACGTTTTATTCTGTGAGTAGAACAAAAATTTTCATCCATTTGAAATCCCTCAACAATCTTGGATAAATATATATATATATATATATATATATATATATATATATATATATATATATATATATATATATATATATATATATATATATATATATATATATATATATATATATATATATATATATATATATATATATATATATATATATTATATATATATATATATATATATATATATATATATATATATATATATATATATATATATAAATATATATTTATATATATATATATATATATATATATATATATATATATATATATATATATATATATATATATATATACATATAGGTGCCCATAATGCTGTATGCACATGAGACGCTGTCCAAATTGAACAAATTATTCCTTGATAATCAAGGGAATTCAAACTTAATTTCCATATGTATGCACGATAAAGCAATAAATGTCACCTCAGCGTTAGGCCTTAAATTTGAATAATATTGCGTGGAATGTAACAACTACCTAATCCGACTGAAAGCTCCAATTATTCAAAATAGGAACGTTGACAAGGAAGGGTATGCTTGAGGTTATTTAAGCTCAAGCCAATTCATGTCATATCTGATTTGAATAAAGCTGATTCAATTCTTTTTCAAATTTCGTTAGATTAAATTAATTCACATTGAATTCGGTTTGAGCTAGAACATTCCTGAAAGTACTTGTCTTCTTGTACACAAATCTGTTTAAAGAGAAGAGAGAGAGTTTCTCAGTATTTGAAGAAAGAAGAATCTGATTATGTTCATCTTGAAATTCATATTGAAAAGCTGACTTCAACAGTATTCATGGGATAATTATCTGAAACTGATTGATTGTTCAGTTAAATAATGAAATAATTTAAAATTGACTTTATATCATTCATATATCATTATGATAATATCAAAATGATTGAGGATTCGTTCATGTTCCAGTTCAGAATATGGGCCAGGTTTCTAATTATTTCATTCATTATTGTGGAGTTATTTGTGGAGTGAAGTGCATTTCAAAAGAATCTCTCATATCAATGATATTTGTTGATAGGGATAACGCTCATATATAGTGAATTTGTGCAATTAGTTGAAGATTTCAACGGCCCTCTGTATCATATCATTCGTTTGGCTCAATGAATAGAAAATTTACAATGAAAAAAACATGATACTAAGTATTCAGCCTATTTTGTTAAGGTTTTTTTTATTTTAATAGTAAGACATCAGCAATGAGGAAATTTGATAAGATGAACAGAGTTTTCCATTATTTTATACTACTATATGATATGGTTTTCACAATTTTCTTTGAATACTATTATGTTAATCGATAAAGGATTTTACATTTTTTTCAATAAATAAGGATAATGCAAATATAACCATTTACTTAGTTAATGAATTGAAGCAATAAGAGCAGAACTCTCTGCTATTCATTTGAAATATCGTGGAATTAGATATGACAGAAGCTCTTTATATTATTCCATCTATTATCAACATCTTCAAAAAAATTTTATGCTAATTTGGGTTCAAAAATTCATGCACAAAAATTTTAATATATTGAAAATTGTTGTACGTAAAAATTTTACTTGGTCACTTCTGCTGTCATTACATTAATTGATTTGAAGGAATAGTTTTCTTCGTTGTGGAAACTTATAACTTATCTATATGCATTATCATTGTCGTACAAATAGAGATTTTTAGCAGGTTTTCACTTTGGAATCCTGCTTATTAAAATGGGTGCGATTAGCAAAGTTGGACCTATGACCAAGATAGTTTTTCGTTTCATGACTTTTTATGATGCTTGGCGTCAAAAATTTCATATATATATATATCTCTCTCTCTCTCTCTATATATATATATATATATATATATATATATATATATATATATATATATATATATATATATTATATATATATGTATATGTATATATATATATATTATATATATATATATATATATATATATATATATATATATATATATATATATATATATATATATATATATATATATATATATATATGCATATTATATATATATATATATACATATATATATATTAATATTTATATATATATATATATATATATATATATATATATATATATATATAAATATATATATATATATATATATATATATATATATATATATATATATATATATATATATATATATATATATATATATATATATATATATATATATATATATATATATATATATATATATATGTATATATGTATGTAAGAGGTTATGTATTTTCACGTTGTTCACACGATAAAGGGCGCAATTTTGGAACTTTAATACATTTGTTAGATACATTTCTAGTGATATGACAATCATTAATATAATTTTTTGAATGTTCGTGTTTGTGTATTGTTATATACATACATATGATATGAATGTATATGCATCTAATATTTTGAAATTTTCTATTATATAATAGCAGAGTAGACTAACTTCGACTTTTCTTAAAAATAATTTTCAAAACTTTATTTTGAATAACATGTAATGGTCTCAGCTCCACCTCATATAATATAATATATAATATGTAAAGCCACCTCTTCTTTAAAGCACCTGAGAACCTTGCAGTCCTAGTTGTTGATTTTGACCCAGAAGAAGTTATAAACTTAGGTCGATTGACATTTGTTTTTTCCGTGATACAGTCTTCCATTCAGTATTTGAAGATTGCGTTCCTGAGGTGTTCTCTTTCTTAGTGTCGGAATTATTAAGGAAATCAGCCACATTCTTTGGAACAAGAGCATTACTTTCACCTGCAGTAAGTTTATTTGTGTCCTTTGTTTCTTGATTTGTTTCATTGACATTGACATTTAATGACTTTGACATCGTCGTATTTACGTCGCATCTTTTTGCGCGGGATTCATAGTTCCATCTTTGTCTGATTTCGTGTTTACAAATAATTCAATAGAGATTACGTTCTTTTCTTGTTTTATATGATGTTCTAGGAATAATTTCTTCTTCAAGGACTTTATTATTATACTACATTATAATGGTATTTCATAATAAGTATTTAATTTTTGCTTTCACTCTCCGTCGACAATTCCTTCAGGTATCCAACCTCAACTATGAGAGAATTAAATTCCACCTGCCCACTACCAGAGGACTCCTTAATTTCAGTTAGTATTATCAAGCTCGTTGACATTTCGGTTTATTTCACCCAACTCTTGATCGGCTTCGTGAACGCAAGTTGCGGACTTTTTACCAGCAGCCTGAAAAAGGATGAAAAATTTCATTGCATTTCGCACACATTACACACTCTAACATTCTTTTATTACAGTGAGCACAAACTTTATCCTTTTTAACATTATTTTTAGAAATATACTATATATATATATATATATATATATATATATATTATATATATATATATATAAATATATAATATAATATATATATATATATATATATATATATATATATATATATATATAATATATATATATATATATACATATATATTATTATATATATACATATATATATATATATATATAATATATATATATATATATATATATATATATATATATATATATATATATATATATAATATATATATTATATATATATATATATATATATATATATATATATATATATATATATATGTATATATATATATGATTGTGATAAGATTTAAATTGGTGGAACTTTCAGAAGCTTTCAGACCAGAATTTCAGAACACAAACATAGCTTTGTTTATCAAATGTTGGATTCACATTATGCAATCCATTTTATCAAAGAAAATCACACGTTCAATTGAACCTAAAATATTAAATGCTGAAAGTGGGGAAATTTAACTTAATTTTCTAGAACCATTACTGATAAATGAATACAAGCATCAGGTCTCCTATTGAATAGCCAAATTAATCTTTTCAAGCCCCCTTCTGAATCTTTTCAAAATTACCGAAATACCTGACTAGCCGTTTAGAATAGGTTTTTCCTATTTTTTAATTATTTGTAACTATCCTTCTATTTACACTTTTTACACAAATTGTCGTCTACTTATTTCTTGTATTCGATATAACAGAGAAATATATTTAGTATGTATTTAGCATCTGAAGAAGGTGAAGAATCACCGAAATGTGCGTCATGCGTATTTCATTCATTAATTGTGTAAATTGTTTTTATAAACCATTTTTTAATATGTTTATTAATTTACGTCATGTATCGGACCTTTCAATCTAAAATTCTTCAATAATTCAAAGCTATGAAATTATCAAACAATCTTTTAAGGGAGCTGGTTATAAATATTTCGCGTCACGAAATCAGCATTCACAATGCAACAGTGAATTATAGAAAATGTCAAGTCACCCCGACTCAAGAACTGTATACAGCTGTTTTGATACTATTAGATCTTTTCTTCTTTTTTACAATATATTAGTTTGCTCTGAATTCCGATACGCCACTGTTGCATAGTAGAGATCTTCATGTCATGAAGTATTTGTTCTCCCAATGGAATTCTGCATTGTGAATGCAGAACATATAAAACTTACTATATGAATTCATTGTCAATTCTGAATGTTCATATAAATCTGTTACCATGGTAGCCCGATATGTATATTCCAATATTGTATATCGTGTAAAGAAGGTTTATTTTCTCCCCCGAGGGATCAACACCCCAACCAATTCGAACCAAAAACCAATCCCATTCAAGATATCATGCAAAACTACCTAGATACAAACTTTCAACCATATTGCTTCAAAATTGCGCCTTCTGTGGTGTAAACAAGATGTCATAGAAAACTACTTATTTACAAAGTTTCAACCCTGTTGCTTCAAAATTTCGTCCTTTATCGTGTGAAGAAGGTTTATCTCCTCCACCGAGGGGTCAACCCCTCAACCAATTCGAACCAAGACCAATCCGATACACGATAAAAAGCGCAATTTTGAAACGATAGGGTTGAAAGTTTGTTAGTAGGTAGTTTCGTATGATATCTTGGATGAGATTGTTTTTGGTTCGAATTGGTTGGGGGTTGATCCCCCTGGCGGGAAAATAAATCTTGTTTACATGATAAACAGCGCAATTTTGTTGCGATAGAGTTGAGAGTTTGTATCTAGGTAGTTTTGTATGATATCTTGAATCGGATTGGTCTTGGTTCGAATTGGTTGGGGGGTTGACCCCTCGGTGGAGGAAATAAAACTTCTTCGCACGATAAAGGGCGAAATTTTGAAGCGATAGGGTTGAAACTTTGTAAATAAGTAGTTTTCTATGATATCTTGTATGGTATCGGTTTTGGAGCGAATTGGTTAGGGGGTTGACCCCGCCGAGGGAAGAAATAAATCTTGTTCGCACGATAAAGGGCGCAATTTTAGAGCAATAGGGTTGAAACTTTGTAAATAAGTAGTTTCGTATGATAACTTGAATGGGATTAATTTTTGTTAGAATTGATTGGGGGTTGACCCCCCTGGGGGGAAAATAAATATTGTTTACACGATTAAGGGCGCAATTTTCAAGCAATAGGGTTGAAAAATAGGTAGCTTTCTATGATATCTTGGATGGAATTGGTTTTGGATCGAATTGGTTAAGGCGTTGACAAGAGAAAATAAATCTTGTTTACACCACAGAAGGCGCAATTTTAAAGCAATATGGTTGAAATTTTGTATCTAGGTAGTTTTGTATGATATCTTGAATGGGATTGGTTTTGGTTCGAATTGGTTTGGGGGAGAAAGTAAACCTTCTCTACACGATATACAATATTGAAATATACATATCGGGCTACCATGGTAACAGATTTATATGAACATTCAGAATTGACAATGAATTCATATAGTTAGTTTTATATGTTCTGCATTCACAATGCAAAATTCCATTGGGAGAACAAATACTTCATGACATGAAGATCTCTACTATGCAACAGTGGCGACTAATATATTGTAAAAAAGAAGAAAAGATCCAATAGTATCAAAACAGCTGTATTCAGTTCTTGAGTCGGGGTGACTTGACATTTTCTATAATTCACTGTTGCATTGTGAATGCTGATTTCGTGACGCGAAATATTTATAACCAGCTCCCTTAAAAGATTGTTTGATGATTTCATAGCTTTGAATTATTGAAGAATTTTAGATTGAATGGTCCGATACATGACGTAAATTAATAAACATATTAAAAAATGGTTTATAAAAACAATTTACACATTTAATGAATAAAATACGCATGAAGCACGTTTCGGTGATTTTTCACCTTCTTCAGATGCTAAATACATACTAAATATATTTCTTTGTTATATCGAATACAAGAAATAAGTAGACGACATATTGTGTAAAAAGTGTATATAGAAGGATAGTTACAAATAATTAGTAAAATGGGAAAAACCTATTCTAAACTGCTAGTCAGGTAATTCGGTAATTTTGAAAAGATTTAGAAGGAGGCTTGAAGTGATTAATTTGGCTATTCAATAGGAGACTTGATGCTTTTATTTATTTATCAGTAATGGTTCTAGAAAATTAAGTTAAATTCTCCTACTTTCAGCATTTAATATTTTAAAGTCAATTGAATGTGTGTGATTTTCTTTGATTAAATGGATTGCATAATGTGAATCCGACATTTGATTAAAAATGCTATATTTGTGTTCTGAAACTCTGTTCTGAAAGCTTCTGAAAGTTCCACCAAACAAAATCTTATCACAGTCACCAAAATAAATCTTATAAATTTTTGTGTTATTATTTTTGTGAACACAAACGTAGCTTTGTTAATCTGAAGTCTAATTCACTAATTCACATTATATTACGTGTTAAATGTTGAATGTATAAAAGTAATATATATATCGCTCATTTGCTGCACTAACGTCATAATTCGAAAATAACGATTTTCCAAGAGGAGCATTTGAAGTTTTAAATCTTGTATAAATTTTTGGAAACTTTAAGACAAAATAAAAAATTTGTACTATTCGGACAAACAACATTGGTTGATAATATTTGTACTGTGAAATTAATGGCTGAAAAGTTTTTTCCACAAATTACCTTACCTAAGAATCATCAACTACAGGTTCACTTATGACGTTCTTGCTAGGTTTAAAAACAATTCGTAAGGGGCGACATAGAAGAACACGTGACGTAATTGTTGTTAACAACAATTCTGTTCTCACTCGAAATTATAACAACAGTTTTCCATTGCGACAATACTATTTTTCCAGAAAGTGAAAATAATTAAAATACAACATGCAATCCAACGTCCGATGGGAATTAAATTGATCTTACTTACATTCGTTGATATTTTATTTCTATTGTTATTAACAAATTAAATTTGCTGAAGTGCCTATGAAATAACAGAAGTAAAAGCTTAATTAAACTAAGTAGTTAATTGTGAAAATTGCAATTATATTTACAGTTGTCGTAGAATTGGTTTATTAAATTAGGAAGTGATTTTTTGGGATTAATTCAGGTCTGTTGCTTGTTATTAAGCTATTCCAGGTTTTGTGTAAATGCTTCTTGAGTTAGTGAAAATATTCTTCACTATTTTTTTCCTGACTTATGAATTTGCCACCGTAAAACTTGTCATCTTGCATAAGCGATGTTTAAAATAAGGAAGTTGGTGATTCATGTGTCACATGGAGAATCCTTAACTTAGCTATTCTTTACCTGGGACATAATTCCAGAGGTCCCATTTCAGTGGCTTAAGAGCTTATATCAAAGAAATCTTCGAAGCACAGTTCTGAAACATTAAATGACTTTCCAGTTTTTTCTAGCTGCCCGGATGTGCAGCAATGAAGGATTCGGTGTATGTTACATGGGCACCCTTCAGCTGTCGTTAACTGGCGCTCAATTAAGAGGTGCGCCGGAATCTCCCTCTTCTGCGTGTGGCCTTTGATTAGGTATATTATATGTGTTATGCTTCTTTATGTTGAGATGAGATTACAGCAAGAGGTTAAGAGGGCACATGAACTTATTTTTTTGCTGGGCCCGCACACGTATCGAATAAAAAATGAATTTCTGTATCACCTGAAGCGCCCGTTTATTCAAATATCCGAAGAACGCAGAACCCCAGTCCGGTTAATCCCTCTGTTCCCATTGAGATTCGTCCCAGAACGAAAAACATTTCGCATCATTACTTTTCAGATCATAAATTGTTTAAAATTTGAATACATTCAATTTAAGACTTGTAGTAAAATACTGAGACGATCTCCTTGGGAATTTGCATAACGCTATGTAAAGTGTACACCGCACTGCAGCATTCAGTATCTCCTTATCATTATTTTTTATCCTTTCTAGACAATTCTTTCTCTACTAGGTGCGAATCCATTAATATTTCTTTCTATATTCTCTTTTTCTTCCCCTCAGATTATCGTAGACACAGCACGTATCACATAAGTCTTTTTTAGGCGAAAGAATGAAATATTTAAAAATCTCCGTGAAGATCCGATAGACCATTACGTAGTTAACCGAATGGAAGTTTTTTTCTTACAGTCGGTTATATGTCCCTGTGAATATCGGCATAATTTGCTGCCCATCTTATAAAATGTTTACGTGGTATGGGGCAGAGTATGTGACTTTCATTTCGGAATTTTTCGACAAAATCTTCACAACTTCCCTTCAACACGCACAACTTTCTCCTGTGGCTCCATGTTTCGCCACGGGCAGTCTTCTTCCAGATTAGAACAGTTGCCACCTTGTTTCGTTTCTCTGCACGGTCGAATGAGGCGATCGTTATATATCTACGTGTCTTAAAGAACAATTTGCATACTCGAACTTTCTGCTCTTCAAGCCGGAAATAGAAGGCGTTATTATTATCTCTTTTCTTCCTGATGCCACCAACACGCACATACTGATATTTAGTGAATTGACCATATTATTGCAATATATTTCCGTTGTTTCCCTAAATCCCCAGTTCCAATAAGATACAAAAATCTTCATCGCTTCCTCTTCAGTAAACTTTAAAGAACATTTAATTCTTGACAAGATTCCGTACACGGGAGGTCCCATTTTTCTTTCTTCTCGCAAACTTTCGTTTCCTGTTGGTTGCAGTTTCGTATGGCCTTTTCCACTGTTTCTCTCATTTTTTGTTTAATATTCGTCATCCAGATATTCTTCATTTCTTATACGCTTCATCCCTTTTCTTGAGTGGGACTCGTTTAATATCATCGGAGACGATGCTAGAAAAACTGGAAGTATGCGGAGTGGACCAAAGAAAGAACTGAAGGAAGTAGTAGTGAAATAGCTCCGCCGAATCACTGTCGCTCTCACTGTAACCGCCGAGCGGTTTACATACGTCGTATCACCCAAAGTGAATCGCATCTGAACCAGAGGCTTGATGAAGAATCTGATCTCGATCTAACAGATCCAGATAGGAGTATTATACAACCTCAAGCTCGTTTACTGATGGGTACAGAGCTGATACATTACCTTGAAAAATTTACGATGTATTAGAGAATAGAACTGTAGTTACTACAAAATATAATTAAGTAAAGAGACAAACTTATTTCAATTCCTCTTTCTATCAACAAGAAATGTTGAGATTATTCTTGGTGCATCAAAAACGTAAAATAATGGATTATGATTGAAATTTAGTTATTCATGTAATGGAAGCATATATCTATATAGATATAGATATATATATATATATATATATATATATATATATATATATATATATATATATATATATATATATAATGTAATAAAAGAGTGTTAGAGTGAGTAATGTGTGCGAAATGCAATGAAAGTTTTCATCCTTCTTCAGGCTGCTGGTAAAAAGTCCGCAACTTGCGTTCACGAATCCCATCAAGAGTTGGGTGGAATAAACCGAAATGTCAACGAGCTTGATAATACTAAAACTGAAATTAAGGAGTCCTCTGGTAGTGGGCAGGTGAAATTTAATTCTCTCAGAGTTGAGATTGGATACCTGAAGAAATTGTTGACGGAGAGTAAAAGTAAAAATTAAATACTTATTATGAAATACTATTATAATGTAGTACAATAATAAACTCCTTGAAGAAAAAATTATTCTTAGATCATCATATAAAACAAAAAAAGAACGTAAACACTATTGAATTATTTGTAAACACGAAATCAGTCAAAGATGGATCCCGCGCAAAAAGATAAACATTCAATTTTACGAACTGACGTAAATACGACGACGTCAAAGTCATTAAATGTCACTGTCAATGAAACCAATCAAGAAACAAACGACACAAATAAACTTACTGCAGATAAAAGTAATGCTCTTGTTGCAAAGAATGTGGCTGATTTCCTTAATAATTCCGACACTAAGAAAAAGAACACCTCAGGAACGCAATCTTCAAATACTGAAAAGAAGACTGTATCACGGAAAAAAACAAAAGTCAATCGACCTAAGTATATAACTTCTTCTGGGCCAAAATCAACAACTAGGACTGCAGAGTTCTCAGGTGCTTTAAAGAAGAGGTGGCTTTACATATTATATATTATATTATATGAGGTGGAGCTGAGACCATTACATGTTATAAAAAATAAAATTTCGAAAATTATTTGTAAGAAAAGTCGAAGTTAGTCTACTCTGCTATTATATAATGAAAAAATTCAAAATATTAGATGCATATACATGCAGGTGCCAAATGAAAGCCATTGAATATTTATCAAGTATCTATGAATCTAGCATTCTTTTATGTTTTTCCCTTTTCTCTGTAATTCAAATTCTATCTAATAGTAATAGTAATGTATGACTAATATATAAATACAAATATTGTAATTTATTTAATCATCGATTGATGTATTCGGGAGAAATGTATGAACAATGTAACGTATGGTAAACAATTTTAATGTAAGCAATTAAACAATTAAACAACTAAGCATTGGACAGATTGCTGGAAAGGACGTTTCCGTAGAATCTATCAGGGAATATCTTGCAGAAGTAAATGGTTATGAGGAAATTGAAATAAAAAGACTTGAAACTAAAGGTAAGAAATCTTTGAACAGCTTAATAGCGAGGACTTTTGGCCCAATAGTGTTATTGTGAGAGAGTTTTCTTTTCGGAAATTCTTTCTGAAAAACAATCCCAGATAGAATTGGTGAATGGAATAACCAGCCGAAGTGTTAAGATAGTTCATCTGAACACCCAATGCATTTTTACCTCTTTTAATGGCTTACAGCAATTTGAAGTCCATGAGGACTGCGATTTTTTGGCGGTTACCGAACATTGGCAAAGAACAGAGCAGCTGCCTAATTACGTTATTCCAGGATACTCCCAGTTAACAAGCTTTCGACCTTTACATTGTCATTTAGGCACTGTAATATATGGTCAAAATAGATTGAAAAATTGCATTGTCAGGTCAAATATCAATAGTTTGAGTTTACAATATGTCTTTGAATGTAGTGCTATTCAGTGTTTTGTTAATAATAATTTTAGATTAGATTCGATTTGTATTTATAGGTCAGGCGAACCCACTCTTGGTGATGTGGATATATTTTTTGAAAGATTCGCGTCGTTGCTCGACGACGTAAGAAAAGTGATGCAACACATTAAAATTCAGAGTTTTACTACCATATTACATCTTGGAATACAACAAATGCTGATGATATTCGAATAATGTTATTTCATTTCTTTCATTTTCATTTGATTTAAATAAATCCTATAGAAAATATTCTGCAGTTTATTAACTTTCTGATATCAAGACTCAATTCACTTCAAAAACAGTACTGTCCACTATTTTATCTTTTCAATAACTAATTTTCATGAACCAAAATTTTCTGAATTTTTATTTCAATCTGTCTATATAGTTATACACAACAAATCTGTAGTTTGTGTAAATAATATATATCAATAATTGTGATAATTACATATATATATATATATATATATATATATATATATATATATATATATATATATATATATATATATATATATATATATATATATATATATATATATATATATATATATAGAAGGAAGTTGAGCACGTTCGATGCTGTTCTTCGTTTTGTGGAGTACGCACAGGGATGCTTTGAGGAGGGCTTGTTTTCTTTATCGATATTCCTAGATTTAAGTAAGGCCTTCGACTGTGTCTCGCCGCAGGGCCTTCTTGACAAGTAGGGTAGGTACGGATTTGCGAATGGGGCACTGAGTCTTATTCAGTCATATTTTACAAATGGACGACAGCGAGTATTTATTAATGACAGTTGGTCTGATGAGGGATTTTTTAATGTGGGGGTTCCTCAGGCTTCCATATTGGGACCCTTGTTTTTTATAATATTTATTAATGCCATATTATCTTGATTATGAGCATGTGTTGTGGGCTGATGATCCGGGCCTCACTTTCATGGGTCAGGACTGAACTTCGGTGAAGGCGCTTGCGGCGAGGCAGTGTCGAGGGCCATAGAATGGTTCACTGTCAACGGGCTCTCGTGCAATCCCGAGAAAACCGAAAAAATGGCATCCAATTAAGGAAATGTTTAATCTGACTCAGTAACAGTCGAAACTATCCAATTTCTAGGAGTCTTCTTTGACTCCGGATTGACTCGGGTAAACCATGTAGGCAGTTTGGCCGACAAGCTAGTAAAAACTATTGTTCTTTTACGAAATTTAAGAAACACGGTTTCTTCTAGAGTTCTAAAGATCGCATACCACAGTCTTGTCGAATCACATATACGGTACTGTGTTCTAATTTGGGGTAACTGTTCGGGTAGGGAAAGAATCCTTCGATTGCACCGATTATACCCATGGCTATAACACACGAAAAAGAAATGACATAAAATCGAGGTATCTGAGACTTGAGAAGTCGAAAAACGGCCCGACTCTTATATCACATAAACTTTTCAATAAACTCCCTAGGGAAGTAAAGATTCTTAATTTGAAAAGATTCAAAAAAGCTGTGCCCTCCTTTCTACAACGAAACGCCTTCTATGCAGTGCCTGAATTCCTGCCCGGTGATTTGAATTGTTAACTTGTCTGTAATTTGTTTATTGTTTTAGTGGTCACAAAAAGTTATTATGTATTTTTCTTGTAATTTACCTGCTTGCGAAACAAGTCAGTTGTAGTTTTCATCAAAATTTGTTAGAATAATTATTGTTATGAAGCTATCTGTATTTATGTTAATCCCAACTGGGAAAATTTGTATCACGTGTGCAACACAATGTTAAATTGTAACAAGCACTAATAAATTATCTATTTATATAAATATATTAATAAATGAATAAACTTAATGAATGCTGTTGGCTTATATTCCAAAAACAACAACATTAAACATTTTACACAATAGCTTACATATTTGCCTTTTTGACTCCTCATTGGTGAACTCAATTCGTGATCCATCAAAACTTTTGTTAAATAATTAATTCCAAATAAAAAGCGAAAGGTGGAGTACACATTGATGGTTTTCTTGGGTAGCAATTGATGATGATATCCAGAATGCAAATGATGGGAATGGAATACATTGAATTTATCTTATTGTGCCATCTGGACGTGTTCGAACCATCCTTCCTTGCACAAACCCAAATTAGAAGGGACGCACCCTAGTTCTCCTCGGTAATTCAGGAGTCTAACGGTCATCTGAATGTAAATCGTGACATGGGAATTGAATGGAATAGGATGGCTAAGATTTCGACATTCAACATTAATTCAGCATTGTATTTTCTTCAGAATGGAGAAATTTTTATTTGTTTGCTCTACTTTCAGGGCATAATCCGAATTCATATCTGTTAGGTGAAGTTTTGTCTATTTTTTCGAAAATAAAATAGACAATTGCACTGTTTTGAAAGTTAAAGTCAACGGTGGTTTTCAAAACCGTTTTTGGCATCCTTTTCCATGATTTTTCAGATCTTTTCGATGTCTGATGTGGTTGTTTCTGAGACAGAACGAAAACATCGAAGTTTTGGCATAAGAGAGAGGCTTAGATGAGTTTGCATACAAATGGCTAAATATTTGGAAATTAATCCTTAATAACCTATCTGAAACTTTTTGGAGTGTGCATGTAGCTGATAAATACGTGTTAGGGTGGATTATTGCACTCCGAAACACTGTTCATATTGAGTTCGAAGTTTGAAAACGCTGTTTATCTTGATTGCTGCTGTTTCAATACAGAGATTACAGTTTTTACTGATTTTTAAGAACACCACAGCTCCTTCAGATTGAATGAGAGGTTTGAAATCTCTTATCTGAATTGAGTTAATTTCAGGAAAGTACCATGAGGTAGTTGCATACGACCATAATGACGGAGCTGTGCTGCCTACTCGTTAATTATTTTTTGATTCGAGAGACTTTTCAGATAATAAGGTCTTTAGGAATATCGCAGGTAAAACTATTTTTACCAATACTTGCTACATACTTTTAACAGTATGTACTAATGTATTAATCTTCTACTAGGCATGCAATGCAAGCTGCTGTTAGCAAATAGTGAGCGGAGCAAGCATTTTTTTAACTGATTTTTAGAAAGTCATATCGTTTCTAACCAACATGTATGCTAGCGATTGCCCTTGAATCTAAGTAACTCAAAAGACCGTTCCGAATCTGTACCCTGCCTGAATGCGGACATGTCTAAGACAGACACATATGTTTCGAACATAACAGAGGAGCTTAGGTGGTAGTTGGTAGGTTAGTTGGTAGGTAGTTGGTATAAATCAGGTGTTAGTTGGTAGAAATCACTGAAGAAATAGAAAATTACATCACCAAACGGATGATCACTTCTTTCTGGAAATGCTTGTCACAATTTATTGTCCACGACAGAAGCCATCTTCAGGCCGACCATGGACATCATATCGGATATTATAACTTTGGCGTTTCTCAGATTCTATTGGCAATTGCGCTCAAATCTTGGACAACGTTGTTCCGTGTTAGCGTCAGATGAAGAGATGAGCGTAACGATCTATCGTTCATGTTATTTGCTGCTACACCAGTTGGAGCCATGAGCAAATGCGAGTCAGCACTATGATACAATTCGATTATTTTTACCATCACACGAATTACACAAAATTTTCTCGTTTCAGAACTTCCTCTAACAATCGGAAGTTTTTTGTCGTTTCGGCCAGTCAACAGGTCATCTAAATTTTTCAAAATAGTCAACAGTTCAGTGTTGAGTTATATTTCTTGGATCGTTGATCTTCCGGATGATCGTTCATGGAATTCTTTCTAATGTTCAATAAACAGCACATTATGTTCATGTGGAGGATAATTATTCACCGCTGAGTACCAATTGAAGACAAGATGACCAAACATTCTTTCTGACACGGGCTGGTTTCGAAGAGCTGATACAATTGCCATCCAAGCATGATGGTCTAGTTCAGGTGTATCGACGTCGTTAATGATAGTATCTGTTTCTTTAGCTTCAGGCAGTTCCCATAATATTACTGGGCTCACTAAATATGTTCTTTCCAAATAGCTTTAATTTAAAAGTGTTCATATACCCTCGCCATGGTTTATCCCACACAATCTTCAGTTTATAGAAGCTTTCATCTATGTGTTCAGACAGACCACGAACAAAAATACATTCAAAAATTTTTTTTACCAAAGTTCAGTACCTACTCACTGACGATTCGACTGCCATCGCAACCGATGCAGGCAGATAAAAGAATGTAATATATGCAGATTTGGGACGTGGATTTTCACACTAATCATATTACTCCTTCGATTTTCAATTTTATCATTTGTAAACCACCCTTTGGCGTGTTGTAGATATTCAAAATTACAGTCAAATCAATCATGGCGTTTAGGAGGAGTATACGAACAAGTGAAATACATGAGTCGTCCAATACAGAGCTTCCCTCGCTAGGCTCACTTCGCTCAATAAAGTTTAAATGTTCAAAACTTAAGAGAAGCAAAATATTGATTCAAATTATTAACGCAATTGTACTTTCAAAATTCAACTGACAATTCTAGAATGTCATGTTGATTTGTTTTAAATAATTTTATTTTTGACGCTGCATTTTCTATGATATTCTTGGGTAAATTCAGATTCATTTCCATTATTTCTATAAGACTACACAAAGAAATCAGCAATGACATTCACTAAATATGATGACAAAAATATTCACAAACGTCAAAATATCAACGAATGACATGCTAACTATGAGAAACAAAATGGAAAGTATAGGAGCAATAAACCGATTTTAAAATCGATTTTTCATTGTAATAAAATAATATTTTCGTGAAAAATAAAATCTTGTATGCACCACGTGCGTTACTAGATCCTAACATTCGGCCCAAGGGCCGTTGGTCGAGGGATGAATGTTTCCCGATGGGATATAACGCACTTGGTATATAAATAACTATGTTGATTTTACCTTAGATAGGGTTGCTATAAATACACTCATTATGCCCTAAGGCATTATGAGGGGGCGTTATGGATCATAACGCCCGCTCATTGTACGAGGAGAAATGATGCAACTTCCATTGATTAAATACTTCATAATCCTTGTCGCATACGACTCTGGATTTCTCCGTCAATGAATTATCAGCAGCCTTGGCTGCGTTTTTTATAATATCCTTGGGTGAATTCATATTAATTTCCATTAATTATATAGGACTACACAAAGAAATCAGCAAACATATTCACTAAATATAATTACAAAAATATTCACAAACGGCAAATTATCAACAAATGACATGCCTACTATGGAGGGGAAATGGATAGTATAGGAGCAATGAACCGATTTTAAAATCGATTTTTCATTATAATAAAATAATTTTTTCGTGAAACATTAAAATCTTGTATGCACCACGTGCGTTACTAGATCCTTACGCCGATCGGGCAACATTCATCCCTCGGGCCAAAGGCACTCAGGCCGAATGTTAACCTCCGGGCGTTAGAATCTATATAACGCACTTGATACATAAATAACTATTTAGGCCATAGTTTCACACCTAATAATATGTAGTATTTATATAATATATAAAACGAAAAAACACATATAACACAAAAAAAGCATTGGTTGCTACATAGATAAGAGCGAAATCATAAAAGCAAAATTTTCAAACTGTAAAATTTACTTACTTAGCTTCGAGAGAATTAAGCATATATCTTGTAAACCAGTTCCCGAATGAATTATTGAAATTTTGGGAGCCTCTATCGACGTTACTCATATGTTCAACCATCAATTATTAAGTTTTAAAATTGATATGAATATTACATTATAAATTCTGCCTAGTAATTGAGGGCACGAAATGAATATTCATGATTTCGCTCATTTTGTTGAGTTTCATTAAGTAGATTGCTGTTTACTATAATATGGAATACATTATTGGAATATTGGCCTCATTTTAATCATTTATTGAAACATCCGTTTTGATGTGAAATAGATGCATGAAATAATTAAATGCTTGAAGCAGAATTAATGCAATAAAAACAGGGTGTTTTCAAGCTTTATTCAGTTTTGTCACGCCTGTCGTTGAAAATTTGAATACTTTGTAATTGAGTACTTCTATTATTTTTTTCATTGTATCTTCTGTTAATGTAATCCTGATTTCCTAGTTCTTGAAAGAAAATATGAAATATAGATGAAGACTTTTGAAAATATTTGAACACTGCCATCGTTGGAATATCAAAACAATATGAGGTATCTTGTTTGTTCTCCGTTGATTCGTTGAACAATATCATGAAAATATTCATAGTTTCTTCTATTAACAAAATAGAGTAATATTTACTTATTATTGCGTAGGTTTATGATTCAGTTTCAATGAAAACGAAATTATCAGCTCGTAAATTGAATAGGATAGAATCTATTCGAAATATTTATTATCTAGAATCTACACAAATGATGCATTTTTAGGTTTTTAAGAGAGGGTCCGTTCTGAATTGGGTTATATATAATAGACGGCTTAAAATGTTCGCTCGCCACTGTTCATGTAGATATTTCATGCCTTTTGCAGTTTTCTAAGCTTGTACATCCCTTCTGCTTTTCTAAATTGTCTTAAGGGCTTAAGAATTGGTATGTAAAAGGAACGAAAATCAGGAGAAAATGCGACTATAGTGACGAAGCTCCGGTTGTCACGTATTTTTTGATATATATTCCACTATTACATTTGGTTTTATAATAGAAAAGATCTAACAAAATCTCAATAGGTCCAAAAATTTACATTATGTATCTGTTCTACTCTTTATAGTTTGAACGTATGTAAATTAGAAGAATCCATTGAAAAATTAAGGGAATTTTCTTGATTTTTTTCATTTCATGAACCTACAGATCAAGCATTTCGTAGTTATATAGTTTACTTCTATCGAATGGAGATAGTTATGTAATCTCCGAAATTATATGTACTGAACAATTGAAGAAATTGAATTGTATAATTATTCGGCGAATAATAAAAATGAGTCTTCAAATCATCAAAGAAATGTAGTTATTTCATTACGTAATGATATAAATATTCTATAAAAATAGAGTTTTTGTTAGTTTGTTGTTTTAATTTATTTTGTATTGGTTAATTTCATGTAATGAAAACTACACAAGTTGGTGCCGATCTATAGAAAATACTTTTCAAAAATTAGAAGTTGCTTCAGACTCCTGCAACCAATAAAACGAATTTTCACAACGATTGATGAAACTTGCCAATGTAAGAGTTAGCACACGTGCTATTTTTGTATGTAGTTACGATTTCATTAATTCGTCTAGAAAATTCAATGAAGAAAAATTCTTCAAATAATATCATTCTTCGAATGATTCATTGAACCGTTCTGCTTTATTTGTGTTTTTGTTGAGAAAGAATTTTAAATCTAGTTTCAGACGGAATCACCCATTGTAACAGAACAGAAGAATGTATTCAGCGTTTTATGATCTTCAAATAATTATACGAAAACTCCCTCAGTATTTCATAGTCCTAATTGACCGTTAATTTATTTTTCATCCAATTAAGGAGAGAAGATTCAGAAGCAATGTCGTTGAATTTTGTCATGAATAGATTAACGCAACGTCGAGATATTTTCATGAATTTCTCGCTTGAAAGTCCGTAATTGTCAGCCTCATCAAGTTAAATGTAGCGAACAGGTGTTCAGCGTTTCACAATGATGCCTACCTACTTTGACGCCAAAAAGCATCTTCCGCCTTGTTGCTATTGTATACATTCTAAGGTTTTTTGAGGAAATGAGAAAATAAGAGCGGAAATGCAATTCGTACACCTACTGGCTGAATAAACGTGAAACTTTTGCTGCAAAATTAATGAAATGAGTTTAAACCCTTCTCACCTGGCTTCAGTCTTACACCTTTTGTGATATGTTCTAAACATACATCATTGATCTTAGTTAGAACAGTGAATATCACAAATTTTAAGCTGAAGAATTTTGTTTGAAAAAAATCATTTTACCTCGTTTTAAATTATTGAAGGAAATTCGTTAAATATCAATCATTACCAACACAATATCTAACAAAATAACTAATTGTGATGAAAAACATGAGTGAGCTGAACCCACTAGCTTTTTATAAAGAGGCTGTGGAGATGAACATAACCTAAAAAGTCACACAAAACCTATACTCTCTACATTAGAACGGCAGCGATTGAAAAAATAGTTGAAACATCAATGCACTTTCGTAACATTAAATTCATCCACGTAGGAGATTTCAGCTCTCTAACTGAATCTGAAGGAGCTATAGAGGTTCGCAAAATCTCAAAGTCTTCGAGACAGCATGAAATCTCTGAGTTGAAAAGAAGCGTTTAAGGAAAACAGTTTTAAACCTTGAAGCGAGTTTCAACCCTCTAACTCAATCTGTTAAAGCTATGAAGATGATCAAATCCTCAGAAACTAATAAAAAACAGGAACTCTCAAAACTAAATGGCAGCAGTGTGAGAAGAATGTATACTGTCAATTCTTGAAATTTATCCAAGTACAAACTTTTCTCAACTGAATTTTCAGTGCTTTCAAAGGTGCAAATATATATATATATATATATATATATATATATATATATATATATATATATATATATATATATATATATATATATATATATATATATATATATATATATTATATATGTGTATATTATATTTTCCCGCAAATAAATAATTTTAAGTCAGTTTTACAATTAGGTAGGTAGATTTGTTTGTAACTACGCTAGTTTTATGTTTCAACGCAGATATAAACATTCTTGGTTTGTATATATATATATATATATATATATATATATATATATATATATATATATATATATATATATATATATATATATATATATATATATATATATATATATATATATATATATATATATATATGAAATATATATATATATATATATAACAATATATATATATATATATAATATATATATATATATATATATATATATATATATATATATATATAAGATATATATATATATATTAAGACATGTCAAATATATATATATATATCAAAATAATATATATATATATATGGAATCTATATATATACAATATATATATATATAATATATATATATATATATATATATATATATATATATATATATATATAATTAAGTGAACTTAAGAGTTCACGAAATATAGAAATATCCACATCTTCGGAGGATGGTTGATACTGATAACCCCAGTAAGGGCAAAACTCTGTCTATCAATTTCCATCGATTGTGATAAACAAATTCATTTCTAACTTATTAGGGTAGATGTGGATATTTTCGATGCTTCTAACTCTTATAACCAGCTCTTTAGGATTTGTTTGATTATTATATATATATATATATATAGTTCATATATAATTTTATAACTTAAGAGTTTTCACGTTTAACATCGAAATAATATATGATATATATATAATATATATATATATATATATATATATATATATATATATATATATATATATATATATATATATATATATATATATATATATATAACTTTTTGATAGTTATTAGCAATAACAGGCTTTGTGAAAACTCGATTTTATTAAAAAAGTTGACGTTTCGCCACGACTTTCGTGGCTTTATCAAATCGTTTGAAAAATTGAAAATCTCTTTGACATTTATTGATTTGAAAAAATTTGAATAGTTGAAAAAGAATATTGTTTCATCAAAATTTTTCGGCTGTGGCCGTTCTCTGTTATTTATTACGTGCTATTCAGTCGAATATTAACATTCAAATCTGTTATTATTAGATGGTAAGGGAAACCACAGAAACCTTTACCCACGTAATGTTCGAAATAGGTTCAAATTATTTTGATTTTGAAAACTCAAAGAAAAGGGTCGGTAGGTACTATTTATGATTTTTTCAAAAAAATCATTTTTTTTACTAATTACGTGCTATTTAATTTCAATATTTCAAAAGTTTTGATGAAAATGTCGTGGCGACACGTCAACTTTTTAATAAAATCGTTTTTTGAGATTCACAAAGGCTGTTATTGCTAATAATTATCAAAAAGTTAAGAACAGTTCACAGGCAACAACAATTCAAATAAATATATATATATATATATATATATATATATATATATATATATATATATATATATATATATATATATATATATATATATATATATATATATATATATATATATATAATTTATTTTTAAGTGTATTCAATTCAATTTTGGTATTTAGTAAGAAATAATCTAATTTTCATGCCTTTGTCAAGCTTTCGCAACTATTTCATTGCTTCATCACGACTTCTACAAAATTAAAATGATACATGTTTAACCTCCACACGAAATGATCCGAACATTGAGGTTATTGAAGAAAGATTGCAAACTTACTAGAAGATATAAAATTCCACTACACATACAAAACAAAATGAAAAACCCTGATCTTTACTTCCGCTGTATAGAGCTGTCAGTTTTAATTAAAATTATTCAAAGAAAATATATTATCATGATTCGCTGTGTTGTCAGTGATTCTTATTTGATCTTATTTTTGTGGTCTACTTATTCAATTCATTCATCTGGTTTTTCATTATATGCTTCATTTTTGTTTAGAGTTTTTGACAAATTAATTATTTGTTACTTAACTTCTAGGTATCTGTCTTTTTGTTTATGTTAGCTTTATGATTATGTATATTCATCATTTTATGGATAATTCTTTGCTGGTAATTTTGCAAGATTTCAGCCTGCTCGAATTATATCCTGTGATCGTTATTATTAGCGTATATCGCAAGTGCACATCGTTCTTTATTGTGCGTTATGTCACTAAGGATATCCGCACAACGCGACTGGCTGCTAGCCTGGCTGATCGCTGGTAGCTGGTAGAATGTAAAATGTTGTTCTTCGAGCGACCAGCGAGATAGCCCGCTAGCATACAATCGACCGGAACTGCGCGCACGTACGGTACCCCATAAGAAACTACGAAGATAATTCTTGCAGCCAGGCGACCAGCTAGGCTACCAGCTACCATCCAGGCTGAGCGGATACCCTAGAGTGGATGGCAATTCCACAGTCTTCAGCCACTGCGATGTTTCAACAACATAAATACAAGCGCAAACATAAGAGTTCAGTTTATACATCACCTTACCGAAAGTTTTAACCCTTTCCGGCCCAAATTATTTTTTGTGGAAAAAATATTATGTATAGTTTGATAAAGGTTTATTAGAAATGGAACAAATTTCAAGATAAAAAACACAAGGATTATCCTGCAGGATGTGGTCACTCCACATAACCAGTAGGAACATATAACCAAACGATATAACCTATTTTGCGCAATATAACATGAAACAGTTTTTGTCATGTTTCAAACCCAATTCTACTTTGCACGCTGAACATTTCTTACAAATCATACAAGTTATCTGCAGGAAGATTTTCTAAATATGGTAATAATGGTCAACCTCCCGACTTCCCGGGGTGACTAATTTCCCCAGTTTTTTTAAAATTATACGCAACCGCGCTCTACTAATCAAACTTCGATTTTTAAAGGTTATGATTTTGTGGTAAAAAACGGTCAAATATTAGAAGCAGAGTAAATATGAATTAAAAATAAATAATTGATTGACATTTTCTTCAGACCCCTCCCTACTAAACTCCTTTAAAAAAATCTCCCGGGTTGGTCGAAAATTGGCAAGCCTATTCAGTAGGTAGGTACTCCAAACTAGCTTCCTCAGAACTAAAATAAGATAACACGATTACGTAAGTGCCCAGTGTTTACTTCAGGAGACCCCAACAAAATTAGTAATTTCGAAAGAAAGGAAACATTTACGTTCAATATATTCATGAAAATGCATAAGTAAGATATAAGTAAATAACTTTGGAGCCATTTTTCCACCATTCATAAATAAAAATAACAAATTCACACAGTTTCAGCAGATCCTCTGGGGCTCTGGGTAGTGTCCAACTATAGTAAACAAATGCACGTTATACGCGCTTCTACTTATTTCGGTCTGTCTTCGATGAACACGTCAAATTTTGCTATGTTAGACAACCCACAAAACACACTGGTATACTGAAATAGCCAACGAGCAGTTTTACTCATGACTAAGAAACTGTGGTCTTCCTAGCTAACCAGTTGCCCTGAAAGGGTTAAATGGATTTGGTCTTTTAAATGGGAGAACAAATCCGCTACTGTCCTTGTATGATGTGTAATAATGTTTACTGGTTTATGTTTTCTGAAAACTTATTCGAGCAAGTTCCTTTTCTGTACCAGTCGAGTTTAACTATAACATCATTTATATGTACTTTACAGTCCAGAAAAGGTACTGAATGACTTTCATCTTCTACTTTTACAGGGAATTTTATGTGTTCACTATAAAAATAATATCATTTTAATTTTGAAGAAGTGATGATGAACCAATATGCAAAGGCATAAGAGAATTTTTTTTTTGTTAACCACCAGAATCGAGTACCTTTAAATATATCATATATATATATATATATATATATATATATATATATATATATATATATATATATATATATATATATATATATATATATATATATATATATATATATATATATATATATTTATATATATATATATATATATATATATATATATATATATATATATATATATATATATATATATATATATATATATATATATATATATATATATATATATATATATATATATATATATATATATATATATATATATATATATATATATATATATATATATATATATATATATATATATATATATATATATATATATATATATATATATATATATATATATATATATATATATATATATATATATATATATATATATATATTATATATATATATATATATATATATATATATATATATATATATATATATATATATATTTATATATATATATATATATATATATATATATTTATATATATATATATTTATATATATATATATCACTACTTAGATTATCTCCACAGTTTGATCGTTACCTCCAACACTGGAGGAGGAACATCTTATTCTCCTTCAAATGCATCCAGTTTGAAGAGATAAGTTTAAGTTTAAGAACTAATTACGATTCAACAAGTTTAATGAATCAATAAAATTAGATCGGACATAGAGTATCTGAAGCATTTACTCGACAGTTGTTAAACTGGCAGCAGCCATGTTGTGTTGTAATCCATTTAGTTCCTCTTCAAGTCCTTCCATTATTTTGATTAATTTATATCCCCCTCTAATCTCGGCCCACTTCACAACACGTAATATTACAATAAGTTCTCATTAGTTAGCAGACGAGAATGAAGGCAAAATAGGGATATTGATTGAGTCCTAAATATTTTAGTTGAACACGATTACAGTTCCCATGGTAGCTGCCAACAACTTGACACTAACCTAGCTTTTAATCAAGAAACTTGTCAGATATAATCAGCGATTAATGGTTATTACCTTCTGTGACAATGTGATATTAATCACCGAGAAGCCGTTTTATGTTTTTGTACCAGTTTATTTTTTTTATATTTCGTATCTTCACGGTAAACTTATATGAAACACTTGATATGTTGATAGTGATTATTGCCCTCCAAACAGTAAAGAATACTGAATTGATCTGAAATATTTTAATCAAAAACGAATCATTGTCAGTATACCTGTGATTATGTCAGTGATATATATATATATATATATATATATATATATATATATATATATATAAATATATATATATATATATATATATATATATATATATATATATATATATATATATATATATATATATATATTTATATATATATATATATATATATATATATATATATATATATACCCACTATGCAAATAATTGTTACAGTCACGTTAATTTAACATCACATTGTGCTAATGTTCTTTCCTTTTTTCCCCTTGTTTTCATCACATGCACATCTTCAGAACCGCTTATGCCCAGCTTAGGGCTGTTAACTTTTGTGATGTTACAACTGAACTTCTCAGCGATGTTGAAGCGCTGCCTTTTTACATTACTGTGATGTTACTAGAACTTCCTCAAAAGGAAGTCTTTATAATGAACTAAAATCAACATTTCTGTTACATTCAGAAATGCCTTTTAACATCTAGTACATGTTGATGCAATGTCTATGAAACAACATCTTACCAATGAACTGAATGCAACATTTCAAAAATGATACAGTATATTCTTTTAGATGTTGTATGGATATTACTTAAACCTCTAAATAATATACCTCAAACATTCTAAATTACATCCTATAGATGAAAAATATTTTTGTGTTACTAAAATATCCGCTAGGGAATGGAAAGAACACTTAAAAACATATAATAAGGTGATTATCACCAAGAAAGAAAAACTAAAGGTATCCTAAATATACAATCATAAAGATTTCAAAAGTTGCATTTTTAGGTCACCTTTTGGTATGTCTCTTTTGGAGATAATCACAGTATTATGATTTTGAGTGCTCATTCCACCCGTAGTGGATATTTTAGAAACTCATAAATATTTTCTAGCGATTTTTCTTTCCAAAAGGTAATGTTTTTTATTTGTACCAATATTCTTTTCTGAGATGTGGCCTACAGCCGTTCTAAGTTGTTCACCCTGTACATTTAAAATGAAAAAGCAATAGAAGATTTAAATAGTATATTACCTATTAATAAATAGAACACTGAAAATAAAAATAAAACAAATCCAGCCTTAGAATAAATATCTTGTCCAGAAAAAGAAATCCAACCTAAAAACACATATCCTGTACGGGAATCCAACCTAAAAAAATATAATAGTGCAAGCATATTACATATCAAGTGTGGAAAGTGATATATGACACAAAAATTGAATTTGTGTGCAACTGTATATATCAAGCTGTAGTTGCTATAACCTAACACGATTCAAAACTGAATTGATAAAGATTACTGATACCTTATAGCTGGTTTACAAAATATTTATTAGAATAATTTTGTAATATTAAAACTATAAAAATTTCAAACTATCAAAACTTTACGAAACGTTACGATATATCAACGGTATATCCCTCCACCCGTAATTTCAATGTTGTAGAGCCGATTAAAGTATTAAAATGAGTATATTTAAGTTTTATAATTATGATTTTGGAATAAGTACTTACTGATAACTGTTGTTCGTCCATTATAACAAGAAAATGCTTTAACTGAAATAAAACCGCGAAACTGAAAACGATGCTGCCACCACTTATAACCTACTTGCACGCCACGATCCGCCATATACCATGCTTGTCATTGTTTTCTCCGTCTTCTGTTTTCTTCTTTTTTATAATTTTATGAATACATCATTCAAACAGCTCACCCAGTCGCAGGAAGTTACTAAAGAGTAGTTCGAAAGTTGTAAAAGTAACTACAAAATGTGATCATCTCAGAAACATGTTAATTTGTAATATTGCAGTAATGTTCTGTATGTAACATTAGTGAGACCTATATAAATTACCATCGTATGGATGTTTCCTCAAAGAAGTTGCTGAAAAGAAGTTCATAGGATGTGTATATCACTGCGAATTCAAGTAGTATTGTGTACATCTAAAATATGTTTTAATTACATAACATGGATGTTAATGAAGTTGGTTATATAATTTAAACATTTAGGAGATATCTTTTTAACGTTTTAGATAAACATCACGGAAAGTCTCTAAAAAGAACATCACAAAATAGACTTATGATGTTTCTTGTTCAGTGGGTATATATATATATATATATATATATATATATATATATATATATATATATATATATATATATATATATATATATATATATATATATATATATATATATATATATATATATATATATATATATATATATATATATATATATATATATATATATATAAATATATATATATATATATATATATTTATTTGAATTGTTGTTGCCTGTGAACTAATTTCAACTTTTTGATAATTATTAGCAATAACAGGCTTGGTGAATCTCAAAAAACTCGATTTTATTGAAAAGTTAACGTTTCGCCACGGCATTCGTGGCTTTTTCGAAACTTTTGAAGAGGCCACGAATGTCGCGGCGAAACGTTAACTTTTTGATGAAATCAAGTTTTTTGAGATTCACCAAGCTTGTTATAGCTAATAATTATCAAAAATTTATATATATATATATATATATATATATATATATATATATATATATATATATAATATATATATATATACAGGCCCGAAGCCAGAAATTTGGTTTGAGGAACGCCTAAAACGCAGTTATAATTCTTTGGGGGAGGGGAGTGGAAATGGTTGACGGGTGTCTTGCATAGATATTGAAGTTGCACTCATTAGTGAAAAACTGCTTGATTGTTATTAATATCATCACTGTATTTTAATTGTCAGTCACGCACATACATATCAATTGTCAAACCATTAAGTAGACAAAATTATAATTTTAACTTTCGCGATTTCTTTGCTGCCATAATCTCGAGAACCTCATTCGGATCGATACCTAATAAATAGTAATCTTTTGTTCAAATGTGCTAATAGAGATATTATATATGTCTCACAGGCGTGACGTTGTCATGAAAAATATGGCTTCTTATCGATAGACATATTTTTAAAACATGAATTACATCTTTAGGAAAATTTTAGGATTCACGGGACGGAGGGCTGGGCCCGTCGGGCCCTATGGCTGGCTACGGGTCTGTTTATATATGTATATATATATATATATATATATATATATATATATATATATATATATATATATATATATATATATATATATATATATATATATGTATATATATATATATATATTATATATATATATATATATATATATATATATATATATATATATATATATATATATATATATATATATATATGTATATATATAAATATATTTTATATATATATATATACCTTAAAGACATATACCATTTTTGTTGAAAACATTTTTTGATATCTCTTAAAATATCGCAAATACCGAAGTTTGTCGAGAGATTGGTACACCCTGTATATATATATATATATATATATATATATATATATATATATATATATATATATATATATATATATATATATATATATATATATATATATATATATATATATATATATATATATATATATATATATATATATATATATATATATATATACAGGGTGTACCAATCTCACGACAAACTTCGGTATTTGGAATATTTTAAGAGATATCAAAGAATGTTTTCAACAAAACTGGTATATGTCTTTAAGGTCCATATTTTGAAATTATTTCGAACTATACACAGTGTTGCATAACTCCGTTACAAACTAAACATATGGTTTTTTAAATGAGAACCCCTATATATTATACCAAATTCGGATTACTCACTTTTTTTTGAAGCTTTTGATATAAGATTTTGCTATGTTATACAGAGTACTTCAAAAAATATGGACACGTTTATATGAAAATCGTAGGTAAATCAACGCTCTGTATCTTATTGCGCGATGAAGAAAAAAATTTTATTTTGCCTAACAGTGTTTCGTAATATGATGCAATATCTCCGTATTATATTAAATTTGAATTATTTCTCATTTTGTATACAGGGTGGACGGAAACTCGAACCTTTCACCTTCTCTCTTATTTCAAATGGAACACCTTGTATTTTATAGCACAAATAGAATCTTTTATTATATAACTTTATTTTTTGTCAAGCATGCCCTATACCCAAAGTTAATAAAAACAGAGTTATTTTGTAATATTTATTGCGAACCATAATTATTAACCTTATATGTGAAAGCAATAAACGTTGAATGTAACAAAAATTCCTATATAATAATAAATTTCAATAAAAAATTTATTCTTAACAAAACAAGTCACCAAAAGTATAATTCTAATTGTAATATTAAACTAAATGTTCAAAGTGTTCCCGTTAACATCAATGCAATGCTGGAAACCATTACATTTTCTCAGTTATCGTTGAAATGGATGGTAACGATGAACACTTTGAACATTTAGTTTAATATTACGGTTCGAATTATACTTGTGGTGACTTGTTTTGTTAAGAATAAATTATTTATTAAGATTTATTATTATTTAGGATTTTTTGTTACATTCAACGTCTATTGCTTTCACATTTAAGGTTTATAATTATGGTTCACAATAAATATTACAAAATAACTCTGTTTTTATTACTTTTGAGTATAGGGAATGCTTCACAAAAATTGAAGTTACATAATAGAAGATTCTATTTGTGCTATAAAATACAGGGTGTTCTATTTGAAATAAGAGAGAAAATGAAAGGTTCGAGTTTCCGTCGACCCTGTATACAAAATGAAAAATAATTCAAATTCAATATAATACGGAGATATTGCATCATATTACGAAACTCCGTTAGGCAAAATGAAATTTTTTTCTCCAACGCACAATAAGCTACAGAGCGTTGATTTACCTACGATTTTCATATAAACGTGTCCATATCTTCTGAAGTACTCTGTATAACATAGCAAAACCTTGAATCAAAAGCTTCAAAAAAATGTGAGTTATCCGAATTCTGTATAATATACAGGGGTACTCATTTGAAAAACCATATGTTTAGTTTGTAACGGAGTTATGCAACACTCTGTATAGTTCGTGATAATTTTTAAATATGGACCTTAAAAACATCTACCATTTTTGTTGATATCTTTTTTTGATATCTCTTAAAATAACCCATATACCGAAGTTTGTCGTAAGATTGGTACACCCTGTATATGTATATATATATATATATATATATATATATATATATATATATATATATATATATATATATATATATATATATATATATATATATATATATATATATATATATATATATATATATATATATATATATATATATATATATATATATATATATATATATATATATATATATATATATATATATATATATATATATATATATATATATATATATATATATATATATATATATATATATATATATATATATATATATATATATATATATATATATATATATATATATATATATATATATATATATATATATATATATATAGATATATATATATATATATATATATATATATATAATATAAATATATATATATATATATATATTATATATATATATATATATATATATATATAAATATATATATATAGAGATATATATATATATATATATATATATATATATATATATATATATATATATATATATATATATATATAAACGTGTCCATATCTTCTGAAGTACTCTGTATAACATAGCAAAACCTTGAATCAAAAGCTTCAAAAAAATGTGAGTTATCCGAATTCTGTATAATATACAGGGGTACTCATTTGAAAAACCATATGTTTAGTTTGTAACGGAGTTATGCAACACTCTGTATAGTTCGTGATAATTTTTAAATATGGACCTTAAAAACATCTACCATTTTTGTTGATATCTTTTTTTGATATCTCTTAAAATAACCCATATACCGAAGTTTGTCGTAAGATGGGTACACCCTGTATATGTATATATATATATATATAATATATATATATATATTATATATATATATATATATATATATATATATATATATATATAATATATAATATATATATATATATATATATATATATATATATATATTATATATATATATATATATATATATATATATATATATATATATATATATATATATTATATATATATATATATATATATATATATATATATATATATATATATATATATATATATATATATATATATATATATATATATATATATATATATATATATATATATCTATATATATATATATATATATATATATATATATATATATATACTTATATGCTTCCATAAAGTTCAGTGTCTTGAACGATGATCACCTGAGCTGAAATATGTCATTTGTGTTTAATATAGAGGATACTTGGGAATAGATATTGGCAAGGGATGGTGAATCGATTAATAGGAGGATTTTCAAAACCTTCGTAACCTATATTTCTCATGGAAGCCTCTGTCAATCAATAAACACTTCCGATATGCATGTAAGTCAATTGCTTCGTGCGCTGTATCAACGTATCAAATACCTAAATACAGTTCTAAAGTTGGCTACACACATACCTAACTGCAAATTATATTAGCATGCCTGATCAATCTTTTTGCAAAAGAAGTATTCAGCTTCTGTAGGATAATTTGCGCTACCAATTAAACTATTATATATATATATATATATATATATATATATATATATATATATATATATATATATATATATATATATATATATATATATATATATATATATATATATATATATATATATATATATATATATATATATATATATATATATATATATATATATATATTTATATATATATTAATATATATATATATATATATATATATATATATATATATATATATATATATATGCAGTTATTCGTACACAGGGTATGTCAAAATATATTTGAAATTATTTTCGAGCTGAAATTAGCTGCGGTCTCTCATACATTTTATTCAACTTCTTTTTTATCTTGGAAGTATTGATAATTTCTTTTCGATAATATTATATTTTGTCGACAATAAATCATTCTTATGAATTCGCATTTCAAAATTATACGAAAAAGTTACAATTACTTCCAGAATATTCCAAAGTATACAAATTTCAAGTATCAGTGTTCCGAAAAATACTCTGAAAAAAAATTTTTAAATCACATTTTTGCATAATGAAGGTTTGATGCTTTTAAAAGTTCTGCTGAATAATAGGTAAAAAAATGTCATTCTACCCCACAACCAATTAGTACCAAAACCAATCACATCCAAGGTATCATACGAAACTACCTATTCACAAACTTTCAACTCTATTTCTATAAAATTGCGCCCTTTATCGTGGGAACAAGATTTATTTCCTCCTCCGGGGGGCAACCCTCCATTCATGTCTTATAGAAATAAATAGCATCCAAGATATCGTACGAAACTACCTTCCTACAAAGTTTCAACCTTATGGTACCAAAATTGCTCCTCCTATCGTGTAAACAAGACTTATTTCCCTTGGGGGTCAACCCCCCAACCTGTTCGCATTAAAACCTTTTCCATTCAATATATCATACGAAACTAACTACTCACAAACTTTCAATCCTATTGCTCCAAAATTACGCCCTTTATCATGTGAACAAGATTTATTTCTTTCCCCAGGGGGTCAGCCCCTCGACCAATTCGAAACAAAACCAATTCCATCCAAGATATCTTTCGAAATTACCTACTTACAAACTTTTAACCCTATTACTCCAAAATTGCGACCTTTATCGTGTAAACACTATTTATTTTCTCCCCAGGGGGTCAAATTCCCAACCAATTCAAACCAAAAACAATTCTATCATCAATATCATACGAAACTACCTGTTTACAAACTTTCAACCCTATTGCTTCAAAATTGCACCCGTCATCGTGTAAACAAGGCTAAAATACACAAACACATACATACGAATATATATATATATATATATATATTTATATATATATATATATATATATATATATATATATATATATATATATATATAAATATGTATATATATATATATATATATATATATATATATATATATATATATATATATATATATATATATATATATATATATATATATATATATATATATATATATATATATATATATATATATATATATATATATATATATATATATATATATATATATATATATATATATATATATATATATATATATATATATATATATATATATATATATATATATATATATATATATATATATATATAGAGATAAATGAAATTGAGTTTTTGGTACCAAGCATTATAAAAAGTCATGAAACAAAAAACTATCTTCGTCCTAGCTCCAACTTTGCTAATCGCACCCATTTTAATAAGCAGGTTTTCAAAGTGAATACCTGCTAATAACTAATAATAGTATATTCAGGTACTATGTAATATAACTATACACTCTTGTTCAAGGCAAGGCTTTTAAATATCAGGTTTCATGAATACATTTGATAAATTCGTTTCTGATGCTAGACAAGAATCATAATGTTTCCTTTATATATCTGAAGCGAGAGTGAAAGAAATATCAGGAATAAAAATCTTGAATATATACACCAACCTTCATTATAGACCAGCGAAAGAATAAAAGCTGAAACAAAAGTTTTAATTCAAAATAATATTTCTGCGTTACTAATACAATACTCCTGTGTTTTCGCTCATAAAGAGTTATTCAACCAATATGAAAACTCATTGTCAAGCACTTTTTTATGAATCCTACATTTTATCTCTAATTGTATATTCCGGCAAACAAATCGGAATCATTCCATCGCCACTGTTCTTGTGTTATTTTGATGTTGATAATAAAAAAGCTTTTATGTTTCATACATACATACACACAATCGATTTTCATATAACATTTATGACCTCGTAAAGTAAAATAATGGTTAATTAGTAACATTCTTCAAAAGGACCCTCTCTCTTTAATATTACATGAACTGGTGTGAGTGATAGGTTAAAGTTTATATGTGCAGAAACAAATTTAGTAAATCATGTAAAGTATGCATCCAAACATATTTTGTGAATTGGTTGAAAAATTTTGAGTATTCAAAAAACATAAAAATGAGTAATATAAATAATCTAAGAAATCCCAGTTGAAATTTCTCAGTTGAATTTTGTAGATTTATTTTGCCGAATTGGAATTATGAAAATAATATTACATTCCACCATCAGCCTATAAGTGCTTCTACATCTACATCCATAAATAGCGATATTGAAATCATTTCTTTGTTGTGGATCTGATAATTTTCTTTCTTTCTCCGTGGCTTACAACCAAGGGTGGGCTTTTGCCGACTTCACAATAGTCCTCCACTGCTGTCTGTTTTTCATGGCATTATCAAAGCTGATCATTTGGTTGTTTTTAATGTCAGCAAGTTACAAGCAACAAGGTTCTCAAGACAAGCTTCCCTCTTTGATTCTCAATTAGTACTGGAAACTCAAATCATTTAGCCTACCAATAAAATTTATTTTTTTGGGGAAATGTTGTTAATTCCAATTTAATCTGTCATGAAAATATCTCCACCATTGCTAAATCAGCTGCTCAGAAACTGAGCTATAGTTTTCGTGATGAAAATCTGACTACACGTAAAAAGTAGGTTGAAATAAAATGAGCCATATCAAATAATTAAGAATCACACGGCATAAAATAAGAATTTCTCTCAATGTGTTAATTTAAATGAAAACTTGTTAATTAAAACATACCAATGAAAAGAAGTTATTAGATTATCATTGCCAGATATTCACAGTAAGACTTCTGAAACTCCATAATTTAATCAATAGTGGTCTAATGACAGGAATTTGCCGTTGGTTTCTATTTCGCCAAAACGAAATAATTATCGTGATTTCAAAATTCGAAGTAACATGATTGGAATTCTTTGAGAGAAGTAATTTCAAATTCAATAATAGAATGGGTTCAATAATGAAGTATTTTTGTCTATTTTTTTTCCATTATTCCTTCAATATGCTAACTATTTGCTGTCTGCCAAATTTCATGAAGTAGACTTAGTTTTTGAAATAATATACTATTCTTCTGTTTGGTATGTTGTGTACTGAAAATTTTTCCAAAAAGTGTCTCACTATTTTTGCTGTGTTTCCACGACTCTCTACAAAACCCAACTGATGATAATATTCTCCGAGAAATTTTATTTAGGATAAATTTAGGGACATGCGTAAAATAACTTAACATATCTTGAGAAATACGCCCTCTTCCAGACATTTAAATAAATAAATAACATCCGAAAAATCGAACCAACAAATAAAAATACCCAATAAATCTGAGCAATTACCATTATCCATCAAGCTATCATTTCTAGAATGACTCAGTTCTTTTCTTCTTCTTCATCAGCCTTCATGCGTCCACTGCTGGACATAGGCCTGCCGTGAATGTCTCCACGCATATGTATCTTGCGCTACTTGCATCCAATTTTGATGGATTCTTTTCAGGTCGTCTGTCCATCTAGTTGGTGATCTTCTTCTGCTCCAGAAAGCATCTTGCCTCGGTCTCCACTGCAATATGCGTTTTGTCCACCTGTCATCATTTATTGCAATGTGTCCCGCCCAATTCCACTTCAGAGGTGTTATTTTTTCCATTGCGTCAATTACTCCTGATCTACGACGTAGTATGTTTGAAACTCTATCTCTCAGAGACAGTCCCAGCATGGCCCGTTCCATTGCACGCTGAGTCACCTGGATTTTTTCACTGCCATCTTGGTAAGCGATAGAGTCTGTGCCCCGTAAAATAGAACTGGCAAAACACATTGGTCGAACACCTTTCTCTTAACGCAAATGGGGATGTTTGATTTGAAAACATCATTCAGCTCTTCAAAAGCGGACCAAGTCAACCCTGTACTACGTATGAGTTTATTGGTCTGCTTATCTCTACTTATGCGGATCTCATGGCCTAGGTATTTGTACGCTGTTGTTTGTTCGATCTCCATTCTAGCTATACAGATGTTTTCGCTCAATACAAGGTTGGTCATCACTTGAGTTTGCAAGTTGATCAATTTCAAGCCCACCTGTAAGGATGCATAATAAAGCCTTTCACACATTTTTATCGCTTGACACTATCTGATATCAGCACTATATCATCGGCGAATCTGAGATGACTGAGTTACTCACTATTTATGTTTATGCTCGTATTAGTCGTATTATTCAAGTTCATGCTTTTGCACACGTATTTCAGCAGTATGGTAAACAATTTTGGCGAGATGGTATCGCCCTGGCGGACTCCACGTTGAATTTCGAATTCATTGGTGCCTTCGTGAAGCCTAACAATTGATGTGGCATTTTCATATATGTTCTTTATAACTGAAGTGTATCGATGGTCTATTGACTTTCAGATAGGGCTTGTAACATTTTCCATTGATTTATTGTATCGAACGCTTGTCATTCTACATACATATCGTCAGAAATATGATTACAAAGGCATATGTAAGAAAAATGAAAAGTAGATTATTTTGAGTTTCACTGAAATTAATGATAGATAAATCGACGTGCCAGAGGATTTTTCGCAAAACTTTCAATTTCAGAAATAATGAAATTATTCGTTACATTTCGAAAGCACTATATATATATATATATATATATATATATATATATATATATATATATATATATATATATATATATATAGATATATATATATATATAATAGTATATATATATATATACATATAAATATATATATATATATATATCTATATATATATATATATATATATATATATATTATATATATATATATATTATATATATATATATAATATATATATATATATATATTATATATATATATAAATATATATATATATATATATTATATATATATATATATATATATATATATATATATATATATATATATATTCTATTGTTAATGCCTATTTCCAAACTAGGAGATCCAAACTATTTATCTGAATAGCATTTATATTAATGTGTACATTTATTTCGAAGAGAACCCATTACTAATGTAAAACGAATATTATATAAGTTTCCATGCCTTCCTTTCGGAAGTATCATTTGCTGCCGCGTCCATTTAAATTATAAAAAATGTCAAAATTCGCAATCTCATCGATCAACAAACAGTGGCAGAGGCCCTCATGCCGCTGTTCGTCCTGAATCGCCCTTTTCGCCTGCAAGCCACCATTATCCTGATTGCGTCGTACAAGTCACCTGTAGGGCGTGATTGATGGTCCTCTTAGCACTATACATGATTGCGCAGAGAGAATGCAGCCGCTGTTCTGACAAAGAACCCTTTGGAAGCGAGTTAGATGCAAGGGTGCTTTTCCTTTCTTTTCCTTCGGATTTCAAAAAAATTGCTATGAGTTTATGTAGGAATCTTTGCGAAAAGTAAATACTTAAATGACAGAGAGGAAAATTCGAACGACAGAGTTAATTTTCTAGTGACTATGTATATCAATATATATATATATATATATATATATATATATATATATATTTATTTATATATATTTATATATATATATATATATATATATATATAACTTTTTGATAATTATTAGCAATAACAGACTTGGCGAATCTCAAAAAACTCGATTTTATTAAAAAGTTGACGTTTCGCCATGACATATTATATATATATATATATATATATATATATATATATATATATATATATATATATATATATATATATATATATATATATATATATATATATATACATATATATATATATGCATATATATATATATATATATATATATATATATATATATATATATATATATATATATATTAATTATAGCTGGGTATTCGGCAAGGAGTTATGATCTAAACAACCAAATTTGTCTCAGTCGACGTTTCGACTCTTTATTGAGTCTTCCTCAGGACATCTACAATTTAAAAAGAATGACAAAGAATGTTACATCGAAACAGTTCGTCTTATATATATAAAAAACAACAAAATTACATGTATACAACAGTTTCTTTGAACTCTAGTTCCTGCAATTTACAAGGAATATACTACAGAAACTCATTTAAAACCGAAAACATGTTAAAATAACGTGAATAAAGCTAAAAAACAGAAATAAATGGGCTCGAAATATCAACTAAATGGTATAAAAATCTGACTGAAACTCAAAAACAAATGCCAAAATTTAATCAAATACTTACAAACAGTTAGGTTGTAAGGCCCATAACATGACACAACTCTACAACAGCTCATTGTTTTTGGAGTAAAAATTGTCTATTAATTTGATAATTTCGAAGCGAGGAGCCAAACATAACCTCACGAAAAACAATAACAAACCCAGATGACTGTCAAGCGACATTGTATTATCAGTAACCCGCGCATGTGGACAATTTCATAGAAATGAATATAACAATACTATGAAGAAGGTATAGCTAATTTATGAACATGAGAAAATATGATACTAAATATTAAATAGCATTCAGGGAGGATTTATCTAAACTTAAAAAATATTTATATATTCCACTAAGATTACCAATATCGTCTCTAAAATTAATCCTTTCACGTAAAGCACATATGAAACACATCTCCATGAAAACTCTCTTCTTGTAATTCACCTCTGCCATTAAAATTTTCCGCTCACTGAAATTGATATTATGTCCAGTTTTATTCACATGACTAGCCAAAGCACATCTATTCGGTCTTAGTTTAATGTCACTTTTGTGTAATGATATCCGCTGTTTTAGTGATTGCGAAGTTTGTCCCACATAGGAAGCCCCACAACTACAATTAAACTTATAAATTATATTGGTCCTACAAAGGTCGTCATCTCTATCCTTTACATGAGAAAACAGATTCCTATTTGTCAGAATATTACAAATAGCAATTCTCAGATTCGGGACCTTGTAAAGGATCTTTCTCAGTTCGAAAGTAAGGGAACCAACAAAAGGCAAAGTCACAAAGCGAAACTCCGTCACCGCGTCTGATGACGCTGTGTTTGATTGAACACCTGATGAATGTGTCGAACTATCTAACAGATTTTTGATGCCCGAAATGGGCAGAAAAATTCTATTGAGGTACCAACGAGGATAGCCATTGTCAAGTAACAAATTTTTCAAACGCATCAATGCAGGTGCTATCAAAGTTGGATGACAGATCCTTTTAATTCTATTAATAAATCCTTTTATTGTATTAATTTTGACACTAGGTGTATGGTAGGATTGATAGTGAATAAATCTACCCGAATGTGACGGCTTTTGATACCAATCAAGAATTATTTGATTATCACTAGTTCTTATAACTCTTGTATCCAAAAAAGGCACAGACCCTTCAGTTTCCTTCTCCACAGTGAACTTGATATGATCATCAAAACTACCGAAAACACCCAAAATTTCTTGAATGCCATCCGACGGAAGTAACAGAATTAAGTCATCGACATACTGATATATAAAACTCAGTTCAAAACTCAACCTCGGAATACAATGCTTCAACAAAGAAGACATTACCATGTTCGCCAGTTGAGGTGACAAACAAGAACCCATGGGACAGCCAAAAACTTGGGAATAGTATACGTCTCTACAAACGAAATAGTTGCAGTCAAAAATGAGTTTGACAAGATCACAAAAATCCTTCATGGGAATGTTTGTATGTTCCCGAATTAGATTCCACTCATTTTTTATAATTTTCAGCGACAACTCAACTGATATGTTAGTGAAAAGAGAAACCACATCCAACGAAACAACAACACAATTTTCTCCCACACATACATTACTCATCCTCTCCGCAAATTCAAAAAAATCTTTTACAGCAAACGAATGAAATGAACTGAAAGAGACCTTCAAAATATCTGCAACATACTTACTAAGTTCATACGTTGTAGAGCCTATAGTAGAAACAATGGGTCTGATCGGCATATTCGTTTTATGAACTTTAGGTAGCCCATAAAATTTCGACGGAATGGCATTGTACGTCGTGAGTTTTTTCTTTTTGACATTATCGATATAGCCTTTATCAAAGAGTTTTTTTATAAATAAGTTGCTGAGTCTCTGATATCTTGACGTCGGATCATCACGCAGAACCTTGTATACACTCTCGTCTCCCAAAATTTCAGTCACCCTCGAGTCATATTGCTGTCTCGTCAGAAGGACAGTTGAGTTACCCTTATCAGCTCTAACAACTACTATTTCCGGATGTTGTTTCAAAAACTTTCGAGATCTTGTCAGCATCGAACCGAAAATATCAACAACCTTAAAATTTTGCCTTTGCAAAAAATTAGTAATAACATTGGTAACTCTTCCCCTCAAAAGATCTCCAACTTCAGTTTCCTGACCAGCAATAGCAACCTCACAATCTGCGAGCAATCTTTTTACCGAAATATTAGGTAGGCCTGGCTTATAAGCAAACTTATCACCTAGTGACAAGACAGTTTTTACATCATTTGGAATATCAACTCCAGTAAGTACTTACTTATTGAATCTGGATTGAAATGGGGTATTTTGAAACGATATCTTCAGAATATGGAGTGGCAGTGTGCGGTGCATTGAAACAGTGGTCAACTCTTAACAGCAGGATTGCCTCATATAAGAACAGGAGAATATTTTTTCAGTGTAGACGATATGGTGTTATTCCGAGCCACATTGTGAATAGTTTACGATGTGTTGAAAATTTATTCGATAGTGATTTTCCAAAAACAGTTAAACTTACTAAAAGTTTGATTGACGGTTTTCGATTCAAAATTCTAAAAGTAGAAATAAGTATTACTAATGCTAAACTTAGGTACCTATGTGACTCACTCAAGACTTATAAAAATATGGCTAGTGATTGTTTGCCTTCAGCGGTGTTTGATGATTTCAATAATAGGCAGTTACACAGGTTTAACCGGATTTTTGAGTCAATTAAAGTGGCCAATAGAAACAAACTCAGATGTCTTTTGCATGGGGAAAAAAGTAAACTTGCGGTGAAAGATAAGTGGTTGGTTAATCTTACTGGAGTTGATATTCCAAATGATGTAAAAACTGTCTTGTCACTAGGTGATAAGTTTGCTTATAAGCCAGGCCTACCTAATATTTCGGTAAAAAGATTGCTCGCAGATTGTGAGGTTGCTATTGCTGGTCAGGAAACTGAAGTTGGAGAGCTTTTGAGGGGAAGAGTTACCAATGTTATTACTAATTTTTTGCAAAGGCAAAATTTTAAGGTTGTTGATATTTTCGGTTCGATGCTGACAAGATCTCGAAAGTTTTTGAAACAACATCCGGAAATAGTAGTTGTTAGAGCTGATAAGGGTAACTCAACTGGTCCTTTCTGGACGAGACAGCAATATGAACTCGAGGGTGACTGAAATTTTGGGAGACGAGAGTGTATACAAGGTTCTTGCGGTGATGATCCGACGTCAAGATATCAGAGACTTCAAGCAACTTATTTTATAAAAAAAACTCTTTGATAAAGGCTATATCGATAATGTCAAAAAGAAAAAACTCACGACGTACAGTGCGCATTCCGTCGAAATTTTATGGGCTACCTAAAGTTCATAAAAAACGAATATGCCGATCCAGACCCATTGTTTCTACTAATAGGCTCTACAACGTATGAACTTAGTAAGTATGTTGCAGATATTTTTGAAGGTCTCTTTCAGTTCATTTCATTCGTTGCTGTAAAAGATTCTTTTGAATTTGCGAAGAGATGAGTAATGTATGTGTGGGAGGCAAATTGTGTTGTTGTTTCGTTGGATGTGGTTTCTCTTTTCACTAACATATCAGTTGAGTTGTCGCTGAAAATTATAAAAAATGAGTGGAATCTTAATTCGGGAACATACAAACATTCCCATGAAGGATTTTTGTGATCTTGTCAAACTCATTTTTGACTGCAACTATTTTCGTTTGTAGAGACGTATACTATTCCAAGTTTTTGGCTGTCCCATGGGTTCTTGTTGTGTCACCATCAACTGGCGAACATGTAATGTCTTCTTTGTTGAAGCATTGTATTCCGGAGGTTGAGTTTGGAACTGAGTTTTATATATCAGTATGTCGATGACTTAATTCTGTTACTTCCGTCGGATGGCATTCAAGAAATTTGGGTGTGTTTTCGGTAGTTTTGATTGATCAATATCAAGTTCACTGTGGAGAAGGAAACAGAAGGGTCTGTGCCTTTTTGGATACAAGAGTTATTAAGAACTAGTGATAATCAAATAATTCTTGATTGGTATCAAAAAGCCGTCACATTCGGGCAGATTTATTCACTATCAATCCAACCATACACCTTAGTGTCAAAATTAATACAATAAAAGGATTTATTAATAGAATTAAAAGGATCTGTCATCCAACTTTGATAGCACCTGCATTGATGCATTTGAAAAATTTGTTACTTGACAATGGCTATCCTCGTTGGTTCCTCAATAGAATTATTTTTCCTATTTTAGGCATAATAAATCTGTTAGATTGTTTGACACATTCATCAGGTGTTCAATCAAACACAGCGTCATCAGACGCGGTGACGGGGAGTTTCGCTTTGTGGACTTTGCCTTTTGTTGGTTCCCTTACTTTCGAACTGAGAAAGATCCTTTACAAGGTTCCCGAATCTGAGAATTGCTATATGCAATATTCTGACAAATAGTAATCTGTTTTCTCATGTAAAGGATAGATATGACGACCTTTGTAGGACCAATATAATTTATAAGTATAATTGTAGTTGTGGGGCTTCCTATGTGGGACAAACTTCGCAATCACTAAAAACAGCGGATATCATTACACAAAAGTGACATTAAACTAAGACCGAATAGATGTGCTTTGGCTAGTCATGTGAATAAAACTGGACATAATATCAATTTCAGTGAGCGGAAAATTTTAATGACAGAGGTGAATTACAAGAAGGAGAGTTTTTCATGGAGATGTGTTTCATATGTGATTTACGTGAAAGGATTAATTTTAGAGACGATATTGGTAATCTTAGTGGAATATATAAATATGTTTTAAGTTTAGATAAATCCTCCCTGAATGCTATTTAATATTTAGTATCATATTTTCTCATGTTCATTAAATTAGCTATACCTTCTTCATAGTATTGTTATATTCATTTCTATGAAATTGTTCACATGCGCGGGTTACTGATAATACAATGTCGCTTGACAGTCATCTGGGTTTGTTATTGTTTTTCGT
>JARQZK010004562.1:42500-62386 GCA_030704885.1 Cynegetis impunctata | reverse complement strand
CAAGTTTCGGACTTATGAGGACTTATTTGTTAAAATGTTCCTTGAACATGGTATCCCCTTGGTATTTGCTAAGCATGTCATGATTACTATTTGACAGTAACGTTGTGACTATCTACTAATAATATCAACACTTTCATCAATTCAGAAGTTGAAAATATATAATATAGATTTTTATTTTTGGGGAATGTTTAAAGAAAAAGTTCGATTCGAACATATTTTGAAATATTTCACATAATTGTTTTCCTTTTTTATAATTATTTGTATCAATATTTCCACTTTCGAGTTATTTGGTACTTTTTTAAATTTGATCCAAACGTATTGAAATTGTTCTGAATTCGTATAAATTTCTCAAGGTTATTAGCGGTTGATTCGGATACATTTCATTGAACTTTCTACATGTCCTGTTGATAATTTTATCACACTGTCCAAAAATAATGAACAAATTCATAAGAACTTCATTCGAATAAATTTTTTCCATCGTTTTTGAAGGTATTTCCAACTTCTGTTGTGATGAAAGTGTTGATATTATTAGTAGATGGTCACAACGTTACTGTCAAATAGTAATCATGGCATGTTTAGCAAATACCAAGGGGAAACCATGTTCAAGGAACATTTTCACAAATATGTGCTCATAAGTCCGAAACTTGACTAGTTAGGTATAGATATGATATACATAGATAAAAAGGAAATTCTAGCAGCTTTCCGAATTTCCAATAATATATAGGGTATTCCATTTGAAATAAACAACTTACAGTCACTTTTTCAAGCTAACGAAATAATTGTATCTTTTGACCACCCTGTATCGAAATAACGGAGATTAGGCTGAAGTGTAGGAAGCCTCCAATAATCAAAAAACTTAAACCGAAATTGCGATATCATTGTATTCCTTAGCTCAAAGATATCAGAGTTTTCAGAGGTCTCGATTTCCGACGAAAAAAAATGAAAATAATATTTATTTCGAAAACGGTAACAGATAGGTATAGGGAAATATTATAAAAAGTTGTTGGGAAATTGTTGGCGATTTTAAAAATAATATAATATACAGGTAGTTCCATTTGAAAAATCAAAGTTGCTACTACTTTCTAATAGAAGTGGCAACACCGCATTTTAGTTCGATAGAGAATGTCCGACTATGCCCTTTATTGAATTTTCAAAGTGATCCGTTGTATGGTTCACCAGAAACGTCTAATGTGCCATCCACCGTGAATCACTCTATATATATATATATATATATATATATATATATATATATATATATATATATATATATATATATATATATGTATATATATATATATATATTAATATATATATATATATTATATTATAAATATATAGATATATATATATATATATATATAATATATATATATATATATATATATATATATTTATATATATATATATATATATATATATATTTATATATATATATATATATATTAGATTGATTGGGCCGATACTTGGTGTAAATTAATAAACATATTAAAACAATGGTTAAAAATAACAATTTACACTTTATTATAAGAAATAACGCATGACGCACGTTTCGGTGGAACTTCACCTTCTTCAGATACTAATGGCAAAACTAGCTATGATTTTCTGTTATATCGAAAAACAAGAAATGACAAATTATGTAGAAGGGTAAATACAAAGATGGTTACAAATAATTATTAGAAAAGGAAAAACCAATTCTGAACTGCCAGTCAGGTAGTTCGGGTAATTTTGAAAAGATTAAGAAGGGGACTTGAAGTATGATCGATTTTGGCTATTCAATAGGAACCGGAATGCTTGTATTTATTTATCTGTAATGATTCTAAGAAATTGAGTTTAATTCCTTTACTTTCAGTATTTAATATTTTTAAAATCGAAATTGAATGTGTTATTTTTCTTGGATTAAATGGTTTGCATATGTGAATCCGACTCTGCTTAACAAAGCTACGTTTGTGTTCTGAAATTCTAGTTTGAAAACTTCTGAAAAGTTCTACCAATATAAAACTTATCACAATCGCCACAATTAATTTTATAAACTCCCGATTTATTATCTTTATGAACTTTGGATTTATTATTTTTTAATTATGATTTCCTAAATTATTACCGGTACGATAAGCAATGTTAATGTTGTGCTTAGATAAAGAGAGATTTAAGTTTTTTACTTGAATTTCCGATGAAAGTGAGGCTGTGTTGTATTTGATATTATTTTTAGTAATGGGGTACAGCCTGGTTAATCGCATTTTTGAAAAAAACTTTTATCTATCATATTTTCTATAATATTGTGAGAATAATTATTATATACGGCAATTTGTTCAATTATATTTTTCTCGAAATTAAAATTGGCATTTGAAAGTGGAATATTTACTAAACGATGTACCATACTATTGAAAGCTGCCATTTTGTGTTGGAAAGGATGTAGGGAAGTACTATGTATATATATATACGTAGTAATTATATATATATATATATATATATATATATATATATATATATATATATATATATATATATATATATATATATATATATATATATAATTAATAAAAGAAGTATTGCCGTAACTTCTAACTTATAATAGGTTATATTGGGCACTCGGCAAAAGGAGGCTAGATTTAAATCAAACAACCAACTAATTTTATACATGAGTCATGGAGCCAAGATAATCCAATACATAGGACCTTGTTGAGAACTGCCAGATACCTCAAGGAACGTAGCGATATTGTTGTCACTATGGCGGACAAGGGAAATGTTACAGTTGCCATGTCTAGGCTGTCATATGAGAGTAAGATATCGGCCCTTATTGAGGAGGATGTTGTCTACAGGAGGCTCCCTTCGGATCCAACTTCGAAAATTCAATCCAAGAACAATGCAGTTATCAAGGAACTAAAGGACGGTGAATTCATTGATAGTCACACGGCGAGAAGATTGAATAGTTACAAAGGTGTTTCTCGCACAATCTATGGTTAACCTAAGATCCATAAAAAAAATGTACCACTACGACCAATTGTTTCAACTATAAATTCTCCTACTTCCGAGCTTAGCAAGTTTATTGCGGATATTCTTAAAGTTGCCTTTGATGATTCTTTCCACACCTATGCAGTCAGGGATTCCTATATGTTTGCTGAGAAGACTAATGGTTTGCAGATTCCTCATGACCATGTGATTGTTTCCTTAGACGCAGTCAGCCTATTTACCAATGTTTCTTGGGAGCTGACGAGAAACACGATCATTTCTGAGTGGGAACTTGTCCGGACGGTTACCAACATTCCTATGGAACTTTTTATCAGGTTGTTGAAGTTCTTATTTGACTCTAACTATTTCAAATACAAGGATGAATGTTTTTCACAAATCTTTGGGTGTCCGATGGGTAGTAATCTCAGTCCTATCCTCGCCTCTTTAGCCATGACTGTTCTCATTAAGTTTTGTTTGGAACGACTATCTTTTCGACCGTTTTTTCTGTATCAATACGTAGATGATCTGATTTTGACAATTCCCTCGGTTAAAAAAAAAGAATTACTGCATGTTTTCAACTCCTTTAGCGAGAATATTCAATTCACGATTGAAGAAGAAAGGGATAACTTTGTACCCTTTTTAGACACCAAAGTCATACGTACGGTTGGAAGAGTTGTTAAACTGGATTGGTACAGGAAACCAACTTCTTCTGGCAGGTATATCCACTATAATTCTAACCATGATTGGCGAATGAAGATGAACGTTATCAACAACCTGAAGAATAGGGTCCTGAGATTGGCTCATCAAGACTATCGGCATGACTCCTTGAATGTGCTATATGGAATTTTGAGAGAGAATAGTTATCCACATGGCTTGCTAAAAAGGCTTATTTTTTGTGCACCGACAGCCCAGAATGATGTAGGCAATTTGGAGACGACGGCCGCACATCCTGCTTCAGCAGTTGTTCCTGGTTCACCTGCTACTAGATTTAAATTCGGTTCTTTGCCGTCACTAAATGGTTTGACTAGTAAGTTGTTGCACATTTTTGCCTCTGTGGAGAATGTCAAGATTGCCAAGTACAATGTTGTTACAAATAGGTGTGTTTTTACCAATCTCAAAGATAGGGTTCCTCTTATGTCCAGGTCGGATTGTGTCTACTCTGTTCCATGCTCAGATTGTTCCAATGTTTATATTGGCCAAACTTCTCAGTCCCTAAATAGAAGAATCAGTTTACATAAAAGTGATATTCGTCTCCATCCGGATAGGTGTGCCTTGGCTTTGCACGCGAAGAACTTGTTGCATAGTTTTGATTTTTCGAACACTCGAGTTTTGTCTCTTGAATCTAATTATAATAAGAGATTGTTTTTGGAGATGTGCTACATCAATGAATATGACCATGCTGTCAACAAGAGATCTGACATTAAAAGTCTTAGCAATATTTACAGTTACCTTCTTTCCATTAATAAGGGTTTTGCCAATTTAAATTTCAGCTCAGTCTCAGTATAATTTTATTATATTTCGATTTTTAGTTAGTTTTTCATTTTGTTGTCACCTCTGATTTTGTGGTTTACTCTTTCTCGCTTTTCTGTGGTCGGTCTGTCAAGACTGTCCATTTTCATTAATTGTCAATTACTGCATAACCTGACTTGTTGAAGCCGATCTTTTTTGATGTTAATTTTAGTTGATTATCATGTTCCAGAGATTTAATATCTCCTTTTATACTTGTCATCATTATGCTTTAGTTTGTTTTTAAATAATTTTTGAATGCTCCCTCTGTGTCATTCGTTTTTCGCAGCTCTTTTTTCACAACTTGTCACATGTAAGTAACTTTATAATTGTAGTTTTGTGTGGCTTTTTCACTGCTTACATTTTAGTTGATTTGTTGCGTTACTATGTGAGTTCTTTGACTTCTAGCATCCTGATGAAGGTCCCAAACTAAGGACCGAAATATAGATGTTCATGAACAGTTTGTGTTTTATTTAAATCTAGTCTCCTTTTCCAGAGTGCCAAATATAACCTTATATATATATATATATATATATATATATATATATATATATAATTATAGTATATATATTTATATATATATATATATATATATATATATATATATATATATATATATATATATATATATATATATATATATATATATATATATATATATACAACTTCATATATTTCAATAAGCTAGCTGAAAAATTTGTTGTTTTCACACAAATCAAAGATGTATATTGAACATTCTTGTGACATATAGCATCGGCTTTATATATACAGAGTGGCCACTTTTTTAATGGGATTGTATTGGTCACAAATAAAAATCCAGCGGATACAAATCCGGAGATCTGGCAGGCCATGCTACGGGACCTCTTGTTCCAATCCATGAATCGGGAAAAGTTCGATTTAGATAGTCTGTAACTATTCTGTTACGTTCCATTCAGATGAGTAAGTTGTTTTTCTCTCTCTCTCGAAATGTATTGCATGTTGTTAATTAAAGTAAAGGTAAATGTAATACAGATCCGTCCCAAAGAAATTTGGATAAGGATCAAAATCATCTGAAAATTAACTTTGAATGACATTTTATAATATGTCGTTGAATTCAGCGTTAGAAGTTATTTCGAAAAGTGTCATAAAATATGCAGGTCCGTATTGAAAAAAATGAGGTTGAGGGTGGCCCAGAGCGTACGAAACGTTGGATACAAAATCTGATTTCTTCAAATTGAGGATAATTTACTGTCGAATAAAAAACTTTTGTGACATTTTTTGATAATATTCTAAATAAAGTGAGAAAAAAGGAAAAATCAAAATGACAGAATTTACTTTTCTTATGATATCTCAATAACCGGCCCTGATAATCTCGATTTGTTTGAACTGCTTGACCATGCTTCTATGAATGCAACTTTTTCTCCATTTGACCAACCTTCTAACTCTTATGGTGCAGAAGTTACCAATACAATCCCATTAAAATATTGGACACTCTGTGTGTATATATATATATATATATATATATTTATATATACAGTGGGGCAAGACCTTAATTTGATGTGGGCAAGATACATTCCGCGAGGCCCTCTTCTTCTATGCCAACATGCATCGTTTTACTTTTGACAGCTACTATTCTATTTATTAATTGCTGTATATTCCTTTTTTGTCACAATAATCTTAACAAGTGGTGGTCTATGTAATTCTTCATCATCACCACTTTTCGCCAGCAATATTTGACGTTCATTTTATTTGCTGGTATTGAAAAATCTGTTTTTAACCTGCTTTTAGGAAACTGTACAAGTTGCTCGCTGTCTTCATAATTAAACATGCTTTTCTTTTTGGCTACCCTTTAATTTTTAAAGTCTTTAAGCAAATCATACCTACTTTACTCATTAATTTTGTTCAAAACCGAATCACAATCACTGAGTGCGTCTGATTGTTTTGTTCAATTTTTTTAATCTTTCGATGCATTGAAAATCTTCGTCAAATTGCTGTAATATATCCTTCACTGCCCCAGCTCTGATCTCCCACCTGGTGTCTGATGAAGGCTTCATACTAAGCTTAAGTTTGCCTTTGATTAATTTTCAACGATTGCTGGAACTTAAAAATAGCAAATAAATTTTCTCAATAAACCCAGAAAATGTTTTTGCTACCACAGAAGAATTTGCTACGTCTACTAACAGCAGATTTCAGCTGTGACAGCCGCATTGTATAAAAAAAAGCCCTAGAATTTAAACTCAATATTCCAATTTCATATCTCTCTATGTTGTCTCACTCCATTATTCTATCCTAGTTTATCATAGTCCTTTTGGCCAGACAGATTTGAAGATCTGAGCCATTATTTTTCTAGCTGTCCCAGTAGTTGTATTAAGTTAAGAGTATTCTTTCCAGCGTGTGGCTCTGTAGTGACAGCTGGAAATTCTGAGAAAGTTTTTTTTTTGTAGTTGATGTAGTGTGTTTAATGTGATGTATCTTACTTATATCATATATTCCAATTTTTATAACATCTCCAGTGGCAGTCCACTAAATAAAAATAATTAATCTTATTATCTATTCTATTATAAGTATTTACCATAGTATATATATAATAATAATAGAGTTATATTAATTTATATTAAAATGTTTTGATTTGGCTCCGAGTTGTATATTCCGCGTGATGGCTTCGTCTCGTCTATTATTCCTGTTCGAGGCGTTTTCGGCAAATCACATTTGCATCTTCAGCGTAAGAATCTTCTTGTCGGATTATATTTAACACTGATACCAAACCCAGGACCCAGGCACAACCAGATTATTCTCGCAGAAACCTATATATATATCTTTATATTTAATATATATACATTAGAAGAAAAAAAGAAGAAGAAAACAGAGAAACAGAATACAACACATGAGTTTGACAGGACATAAACTAACAATGGACGACAAATTAGCTGATAAAAGTTTAAGATACCCATTTCAATTACTAATTCCTGTTAAGCAGGATAAAATACCCATACTGAAATGTTTTTTCGTCATAACCAGTATCTTAACTTGACGGTAAAAGATCTTAACTAACCATTTTTTGTTTGGTTAATTTTTGTTGTTCAACAAGGGAGAAAATTTTATTTACAGATAACTACCTCTTAAAAATACCTGAAGAAGGAGACACATTCTCCGAAACGTCTACATTAAGGGATTACATTACCATTACCAATTTTTTGTATTCTATTTCTTACCGAACACCTACACTGCCAAATCCAAAAAACCCAGAAATGATATATAGAAGTAGGTTACCAAGAATAAAGCCATTATATATATATATATATATATATATAATATATATAGTATATATATATATATTATATATATATTAGTATATATATATATATAATATATATATAAGTCTGCTATCAAGACTTATGCATGAATTTATATACGGCTGTTGATGCTAGCAATAACTGAAAAGTTTATTAAAACACATAATTACATACACTATAAACCTATTCAATACATTATAACATACCTGAATCAACAAACAAGTACATTAATTCATAATAGAATATGTTTGTTTTCAACAAATATACAATTTAATGACAGTGTCAAATTAATACAATTGAAATTGAACAGTAGTCAAGGTATCTGGATATGATGCCTTGATAAATATTTGAGAAACCTCGCAACCTGATATCCGCTCAGTCGACTGCACTGAGCGCATCGTTAAGTTGGACGAAACTCCAAACTTACATCCCCCCTCCCCCACCAAAACTGGTGTAAATTTATATTCGGGAGCAGGACAGTAAGGTATCATTTTTACTTGCATGGAAAAATATTCGATTTCTTCTTTTGAAACCCGAGTCTATAATGTAGAGTAAATTTGAAATTTTCTTTTTTATTTTAAAAGGACCCATTCTGATTGGATCTAGCTTGTTCCGGTTTAGGCCGACTTGAGTTTTGTTGGATATATACAAGGTCTCGCCTCTTCATATGTTATTTGTTTTTCGTATTCTTGTCATAATAAATTTTGTTTCGATCATGAACTTTTTTTGAATTCAAGAATGCTATTTCTCTATTTGTCTTTTAAGTTTTCTAAGTTATTTTGTTTAACTCAGGAGGTAAGAAAGAATTATCAATTCCGTTTAAAAGATAACTAGGCGTAAATTTTGTGGTGCTATGAAACAGTGTTATTATAGTTTTCAATGCATTGCTCGGCTATAATACTCCACGGTCGGTGTCTGTTCTCCGAAATTTTACATCTAATTGAATTTACTAAAGTTTGATTTGTACGCTCGTTTTGTCCATTTGAGAAAGGGCAATCTACAGCTGTAAATATGTATTTTATGTTTTCTGATTTTAAGAATTTCTTGAATTGGTTTGAGTTTATGCCGGAATATTGGTCCGTTAAAATTAAATTTATCTTATTTTTGTTTTGAATTTTTTTTATTAAATTAATGAAGTCTTTTGCAGTTTGGGTTTTTGACGTAATTGCGAAAGCGTACTTTGTAAAATGATCTATTATCAAGTGTAAATATCTTTTTGATGATTTATTTCCTCCGAATCCTCCTATTGTATCAAGAGATACTATCTGAAATGGCTCCGAAGCTGGGCCTAGTTGAGACAGGGGTTGTTTGAAATTTCCAAATCTTGTTTTATTTTGTATGCATGTTTCACATGGTTGACAAATAAGTTTTATATGTTTGTGCATATTTTTAAAGTAATATGTTGGTGTCAAAGTTAGTGTTAATTGTTTTACACCTATGTGGCTGTTACTGTGTATTTTTTTTATTAGTTTAATACCGAAGTCCTCTGTAATCCAAATTTTTTGTTTGTTATTTAAGGTTTTATAATAAATATTATTTTTAGTTTCGAATTTTTCATTTTCTTTTTGTAATTGTTTTTGGTTGTTTATTACGTCATCTAGCGAAACAAAGTTTACTATTTGGATAGTAGATTCATTATTAAAGTTTATTTGTGTATTTATTTCTTCTTTATCCTGCAATGAGCATTTATATGGTTTTTTTGCAATGTATTTGTTTTTTGTAAGTTTTATTGTTGCCTCGTAGTTTGTTACAGCGCCGACATCATACTTGTTTTCAGCGAAAATAGTTTTATATTTGTCTAATAGATATTTCAAAGACTCTTCGTTATTATCTACATTTGTTATTGCAGTATTTATTTGGATTTCCTTAAGTGAATTAGATCTTTTTTCTTCATGTTTTTGGAAAATTTCTAATTTTTCATTCTGACATAGCCTAAATGTTTTAATAACATCTAATCCCAGAAGAATATCATCTTGAAATGATTCACTCTTTATTATAAAAAGAGGCCATTTTTTTAAAATATTAAATATTTTTAAATTTACCATAATTGAACCTAATGTTTCAGTGGAACCTGAAACCGTATTTATTTTTTTTCACCCCACTCATATTTTCATTTAATTTTAGTCTTTTCACAGTGTTATAATTTATCACCCGATATTATTGGCTCCAGAATCATAAAGTGCGATTGCCGGATAGTTGTTAACTAGAAATTTAATTTAATAAGTGGGTTAGTTATTCGTTTTTTGATTCATCACATGATGAAATACTTTCTTGGATTTCCAAGTTATTAACCAATTTTAATTTTATCATTTTTAATATTTTCCTTATGTTTTGTGATTTTATTACGACATAAGTTTTTCTGGATGATATCTATTTGGGAAACCCCTATCTTTGCAATAGGAGCATGGTTTTCAATTCCGATTTATTCGAGAATTTAATTTGCGTTTTATTTTCACTTATGGAAATATTTTTATTTTTGTTAATAACCAAACTTTCTAATTGTCGAATACTCGACATTAATTTATCTATTGAGTTTAAATCTCTTTTGTTAATCTGTGATCTTATATGAGATGGCAAACCTAATACAATGAAATTTATTTGGCTATTCGTAGTTAATTCAGGATCAGCATCTATAAGCAAATTAATTTTTTTAAGTGCATAATCTAACATAGGCCCATTAATGTATCGAAAAGTGTAAGCATAATTTATTTCAACCCAACCTATCTCTGAAAAAGTTGTCCAGAAAAAGAGTTTTGCCAAAATTCCCATGGATGCGAGATAGTGTGTGTTTTTTAGAAAAGCAAGAAACCAATCAAGAGCCGGTCCTTCTAAAAAAATTTTCAACACTTCTTGATAACGCAAGCTACCTATTTTCAAAACGATTACATTCCTGAACAAAAAGGTCTAAAAATATTTTCGCATTTTGATTTTTTTCCCGAAAATTTATCGCAGAATCATATCTTTTACAACTAAACTCAAGGATTTGTTTTCGCACCGATTCAATTTTAGAAATATGAGATGAGATGGGGATGGGATCGGTGAGAGCCCGTGCCTCGTCCAAATAAAGACCATTAAAACATATGTTACCCTCCTCATCTATGTAATTGTTTTTGAGTTCATTCACCAGTGTTATCCATACATTCCGAAAATGTCCACGTGTCTTCATGCTCTTGGTTACATTTTTCACAACGCTTGTGTCGAATAAATTCTGGTGGTATTCCTTAAGTTGATACTCCTTTGGGAATTGAAAAATTGTATCTTCATTTTCGCGCTGTAATTCTGACCACCTTCACAATCGTTTTTTGCATTCAGACAATCAGATACGAAATGAAATTTCGCACGTGGTGAAGTCATGCTTTAATTGTTTGTTGATTTATAAGTCTGCTATCAAGACTTATGGACTGAATTTATGTACGGCTGTTGATGCTAGCAATAACTGAAAAGTTTATTAAAACAACATAATTAACATACACTAAACTATTCAATACATTATAACATACCTGAATCAACAAAACAAGTACATTAATTCATAATAGAATATGTTTGTTTTCAACAAATATAACAATTTATGACAGTGTCAAATTAAATACAATTGAAAATTGAACAGTAGTCAAGGTATCTGGATATGATGCCTTGAATAAATATTTGAGAAAACCTCGCAACCCTGATATCCGCTCAGTCCGACTGCCACTGAGCGCATCGTTAAGTTGGACGAAACTCCAACTTACATATATATATATAATTAATATATATATATATATATATATATAATATATATATAGTTATATATATATATATATATATATATATATATATATATATATATATATATATATATATATATAGCACTAGAACCTGTTCTCTTCCTTCTGTCCATATTTCAAGACCCAAGTGTATGTCTCTCTGCGTCGCGGCTCATTAAAAAAGAAAGGGGAAATGGAAAATGTGAGTTGGGAAGGATGGGGTGAAGGATGGAGAGAATTCCATTACTCGCCCGATAGATTTCTGAAGAAATCTGCTTGGGTACAGCTTATGGATGGAAGTACCTGAAAATAAAATAATTATTAGTCAAGTTGGTCTCTAGGTCTTTAGTAATAGACTCTCGTTCTTTGTGCTTCCTCTTCTGGATCGTATAGTCTGTCAAATCTCTGAGCTCTTGGTTTTGATGCTCTTCTATTGCCGTAAATGTATTATGCGTTTTTCTCTTCATAAATTCTTGGATAGGTTCCCATTCAATAACTCTATGTATTAGTTCATTTCGGACATACCATGGTGCTCCCAAAGCTGTTCTAATAAATCAATTTTCTGTACTTGCTATCCGGTCTAAGTTGCTTTTTGCAGTGTATCCCCACGCTACTGATCCGTACGTCAGTTGTGGTCTGGCTATGGTCCTTATCAGGGCTATCTTGACTCTGTTCGTCACTTTTCTCTTCTTATTGATGAGTGGATACAGCTGCGCCATTGCTGCTTTTGTCTTCAGTGCCCCCGTCGTACGGCATCGGCGGTAACGAAACGTACTTATTGCGCGAGAGAGTTTTTATTTCTACTCCGTGCTGTTTACTGGGTGAGATAGAAGTGACACCGGTAGATGCCTGGCGGGAATACCTAATGTATGATTAGGGTTAAAAAAGATTAAATTACTACACAAATTCACAGTTGAATGTATTTTTTAATGCAATATCATGAAAGAAATAAAATGAATTTTTTTTTAAATAAAAATTTTTGTGGGGAGCACTAAGGAGTATGAAAAATAGATTACGACCTATTCTCAGACCTACCGAATATACTTACATATAAAATTTCATAAAAGTCGGTCAAGCCATTTCGGACGAGTATGACGACTAACACTATGACTCTAGAATTTTATATACCTGTTAGATTATTATAAAGATATTTTTCTACTAGGCCATTACCGGAAATTGTAAGTAGCGTAACAAAAACAGACCTAAGTTCATAAATCTCCTTCATATCGAAGGATAAATCATAATATTTGGAGATTTTTACTATGTGCATTTTGGAAATATAATCATTTGATGGAATAGTTTTTTCTATAATGTTTGCAGTTTTTACACCCTTTTCAATTGAATCAATATCTGGCCTCTTGTTCTTTTACAAAAGTTTTCTCTCCCAATACATCTTATAGCTTGTGCTTTCCGAATATCAGCAGGTTAGTATATGCGATTTTTTTTCATAATTTTGTGTGTGATAATGATGTTCGTATGAATATCGAAACTTATTTCTTATTTTATATTAGTATTTTGCCTTCTAGTTATTCCTATCCAAATAGTCTATTGGCACTTATATCGGACATACTGGAATGTGTGGATTCCGTAAGCGTTTATGACAGAGACCAGTAATTAGGGGCTGTTCAGCTATAATTTTAAGGTATGACCTGAAAGGACTAACTTGATCCTGTATCGCAAGCAACCTACCTTCTGTTTCTGAACACAAATACTCTGCTCTAAGGTAAGCAAAACATTCCTTTTTATCAATATTATCCTTGTTGAGGTATTTCATGCGAAGAATTACTTACTCAAGTAGATGTTCCAGAGTGTTGTATGGTAGTTCATAATCAGCGTTGGAGAGTTGTAGATCACAGTAACCCACATTAATTTAACACAGAAATTTCAAATGAGGTGAGCTTCGTTTTTGAATTATTCTCTGAATTTCCATATCCATTTGGTAAAAGAGAAAATTTATCGCGGGGAAATAGTATATAAAACAAGCAAAATTATCGGTCTAGTCCGCATATGTCGAAGCAGCCGTTGACACGTGTTTCGGACTCGTTGGTCCTCATCAGAACGGCGTAGCCAAGAATGCGATGGAAAACCTGGAAGTGAAACAGCAACAACAAGCAGAATCCCCTGCTGATGAGGACCAACGAGTCCGAAACACGTGTCAACGGCTGCTTCGACATATGCAGGCTAGACCGATAATTTTGCTTGCTTTATATACTATTTCCCCGCGATAAATTTTCTCTTTGTAGTTTATTTGCACGGTCCAGGATCTCGCGGATGGCATTAATCGCCTCCGTGGTCAGAGTTTGACCAAATCTCCCAAACCGGAGAGTTCGAACAATTTACCACAAATGTGTGATTGTCTTCCGAAGCAGGGGATTCTGCTTGTTGTTGCTGTTTCACTTCCAGGTTTTCCATCGCATATTTGGCTACGCCGTTCTGATGAGGACCAACGAGTCCGAAACACGTGTCAACGGCTGCTTCGACATAAGCGGACTAGACCGATAATTTTGCTTGTTTTATATATATATATATATATATATATATATATATGTATATATATATATATATAGATATATATATATATATATATATATATATATATATATATATATATATATATATATATATATATATATATATATATATATATATATATATATATATATATATGTAGGCACTTGATATCAAAACTGTCCTCCATCATGACTATATTATCTTTGGTAGCAAGGCGCATCTACTAAAAGATAAACAAAATTTCAGCTGCAGCATTTGAATGACAATAGAATGTGTTTCAATCTGTAGAACGTTTGGCGGTTTAGATCCTTGAATACGTCGACAAACTCCTTATAAGCCGATCTGCTGAGCAGATTAGACGAAAATTATTCTATGCGAATATATACTTACAGTTGAATCGGGAATATATTCTGCAAGTCAGAATAATATTTACTTGAGGACATTCAAGGTAATCCTCATAATTGGGACTGGTTGAGCAAAATAATGAATATTCGGTTAAAAAAAATTCGTTAACAAGTCTTCGAACTACAAATAATACAAGAAATGTGGTTGTTCTTATGAATATCATATTTATGTAGTTCTTTTTTATTTAATGTCTCTCGGAAATATATTGCTTTCTCATCATATTATATCATAATAAGGTGAATATCATATATACATACATATATATGTATATATATATATATATATATATATATATATATATATATATATATATATATATATATATATATATATATATATATATGGGTTACCCAAAATACATAATGAGGGGACCCCACTGAGACCCATTGTCTCCACAGTTAATTCTCCTAATTCAGAATTGAGCAAATTTATCGACAATATTCTCACGTTGGCGTTTCAAGATGACTTCAACGTCTTTACGGTGAAAAACTCATACCAATTCGCTGACAAAGCTAACAACCTTCAGTTACCTGAAGATTTCGTAGTTGTTTATCTGGACGCAATCAGCCTCTATACCAACATCTCGTGGGACTCAACCAACCATATAGTAGTAACACACTGGAACAGAATTAGTGTTGTTACCAACATTCAAGGTAATCCTCATAATTGGGTCTGGTTGAGCAAAATAATGAATATTCGGTTAAAAAAAAATTCGTTAACAATTCTTCGAACTACAAATAATACAAGAAATGTGGTTGTTCTTATGAATATCATAATTATGTAGTTCTTTTTTATTTAATGTCTCTCGGAAATATATTGCTTTCTCATCATATTATATCATATTAAGGTGAATATCATATATACATACATATATATGTATATATATATATATATATATATATATATATATATATATATATATATATATATTATATATATATATATAATATATATATATATATATATATATATAGTATATATATATATATATATATATATTATATATATATATATATATATATATATATATATATATATATATATATATATCAATCTACGGCTGTGCTAGTAGGAAATAATTAAAGACTTTTATGAATTTACTAGAAACCGTTATTGAATAAATATTAACACTGGAAACTTCAAACTGAAACTGATAAAACTATATTCGTGCATAAAGATGTTATCAACTAAAAGATAATGTTTCAAAAATTTTAAAATGTGATTCTCAAAAGTTTACTGTTCTGAATTCAGCAAATGGTGAACTATTTTCTGAAAACCTACAGACTGTATCTTCAATGGAAAGCATCATTGTCCATGATTTCCTTTATTATATTTTTATTATGTCGTTTTGAGGATGATGATTCTAACGATGCATCCCTCACAGGAATTGTAAGATAAAGGAAACATAGTGTTATTATTTCGATGAAGCTTTTATTGGATGAGTATTTTTAAACCATAGTAAATTTTAGTAAGAGTATAAATCGATACACATTCAACAATTCCAAACCAAATTTTACCCATATTGAGGTTTAAAATGTTATTTTATGATTTTTCACAATTAGATGTAGTTTGCATGCTTAGAAAACAGAAAGCGTACAACGGCACGATGTAGAAAATGATCTAGAATGTGGAATAAGCCTAATTCCAAATTTTCATTCAAATCGAAGCTGGACGAAAAAATTGCGAGGTTTTGTGAGCTTCATTTCCTGTCGCTTCGAACAGTGCTATTCGATTGTTTCGAAAAAAATGTTATTACATTTTTTATGTTTTTTTACAGTCTTTTAAACATAGCTCCTTCAAAAATGATGTTGTAGGGCTTTTCAAGAGCTATAAGACTGTGTGAAATCAACTCCGTAAGATCCCTTAGTTTTGGAATGGGGTGAGTTTAAAGGGCTCGAATAAGATGGTGTTCGCTTGTAAATAGAGATTTTAGACGGCTGTATCTCGCCAAATATTTACTGCACAGAAAATTTATGGACAGAGAAATTTAAGCCATCAAAAAATCTACAATTTTGTGCTTCATAATTTTTCTCGTATCTCCAGTAATTTCGGAGATATTTTGAAGAATAGGGTGAAAAATGCGGAATCGCAAAAAATCGTTTTCTTTAAACTCCAATCTTTCAGAAAGTATCCATGTTAAATTGGTCAAACATTTTAGTTGTATTGAAAATACATATATGAAGAGAACGACAGAAGGGTGAGGATCAATTTTAAATAAGGGGGTAGTTGGGGGATTGTTTTCACTTATTTTTCCGTAGAGAAAAGTAGGTACCGACCTTCTTTTGATCATAAGTCACTTAATTTTTGTACTAAAATTTTTGTTTTCGTTGTTCGAAAGGTCTGATTGAATACTTTGAAAAAGATTCAATGAGGTTTCTTCGAAAAATGCAAATTTTTCCTCCTATTTGACTTTGAACCTTTGAAATTATGCATTTGGCGAAAAAATCCAAACATTAGCATGCCGTTTCTATGTTCGTATTGGCTGTAGAAAAATAATTCAAAAATGATTTTGTTTTTTTTTCAAAAAGCTACCTACAATATTTGGTCTCAACAGGTTTTGATGAAATGCATATTTATTTTGATAAAATGCATATTTTTTTTTGGAAATATTTTTTTCTTAAAATTACCGTTGCCATGGATTCCTACAGTTAGAATGTAGTAAAAAATTTCTAACTCCGAGATGGGGTGTCAACCACCGCCAAGGTTTCAGCGTACACCGGCATGATGTAGAAAATGTTTCTTGGGCTATTCCCTACCTTCTTTGAAAATTTCACGTAATTCCATGCTGGACGAAAGAATTGCGAGCCAAAATGCTTCATTTCCTGTACTATTGAAATAGTTTTTGAAAATTCTTATGCTTTCGGAAATTTTCTCTTCATATTTTTATGTTTATTTCTAGAGCACGAAACCAATTCCTGATTTAGTTATGATTAAAAACACAGTATATAAATGTATTTTTATTTTCTGGTATGTTAGATTCGTATTGATGAATAATTATTAAATATCATTCAATATCCAATTTCACTATTTACTTATATTTATTAACTCATTAAGTTCTTCAACCGGCAGCGGTCACTCGCTGTCACTGACATCATTGGCAATAATTGAAATTTGGTTTATTGCTAATATTATCTCAGTATCGTGAAATATAAGAAAATATCCATATACTAAGTGCTACTGTACAATCATTCATTCATACCTATGTAGTTGATAAATGAGGAAATGATGATTCATATCTGAAATTTTCTGCATCGACTTTTGCAGCTTCCGCATTCTGAATTACAGAATGGATTAAATAGTGAACCAGTTCTCTGCTTCGACTGTTAAAATCGATACGAAGTTTTGACCTTTAAACACAGATGGCATAACGCATATGAAATGTAACGAACAAACAAGATTATTTGTGCTTTCAATCATTATTCTGCAGAGAAATAGAATGTTCTTCTATATTATTCAGTACTTCGAGGCCGTCCACGGTTTCCAGATTAATTTCATATCGTTCAATAAAAAATTCATATTTCAATTCCCTACCCGAATGTAAAAGTGCAGAAATAATAGGTTTTTCAAGTAATGACGACAGAATCAAATAAATTTAACATTAGAAATTAATTTATTATCATACCAATAAAATGCGAAATGTGTCTCATATATATATATATATATATATATATATATATATATATATATATATATATATATATATATATATATATATATATATATATATATATATATTTATATATATATATATATATATATATATATATATATATATATTATATATATATATATATATATATATATATATATATATATATATATATAGTATAATTATATACTATTATATATATATATAATATATATTATATATATTATATATATATATATATATATATATGATATATATATACTATATATATATATATATATATGATATAAGTAGAGAGCAGAAATCATCGGTATAGCCCGCTTATATGGAAGCAGCCGTTGACACGTTGTTTTCGGACTCTTTGAGTCCTCATCAGAACGGCGTAGCCAAGCATTGGATTGAAAACTTGGGAGATGAAAATAGCACAACAAACGAAATCCCCTGCTACGGAGACAATCACACATTTGTGGCTTATTGTTGAACTATCCGGTTTGGGAGATTTGGTCAAACTTTGCCACGGAGGCGATTAATGCCATCCTCGAGATCTCAGACCGAGTAAATAAACAACATCAAAGAAATCAGTCGCGGGAAAATATTAAAGAAGTAGAGCAGAATCATCGGTATAGCCCGCTTAGATGGAAGCAGCCGTTGACACGTGTTTCGGACTCTTTGGTCCTCATCAGAACGGCGTAGCCAAGCATTGGATTGAAAACTTGGAGATGAAAATAGCACAACAAACGAAATCCCCTGCTACGGAAGACAATCACACATTTGTGGCTTATTGTTTGAACTCTCCGGTTTGGGAGATTTGGTCAAACTTTGCCACGGAGGCGATTAATGCCATCCGCGAGATCTCAGACCGAGTAAATAAACAACATCAAAGAAATCAGTCGCGGGAAAATATTAAACAAGTAGAGCAGAATCATCGGTATAGCCCGCTTATATGGAAGCAGCCGTTGACACGTGTTTCGGACTCTTTGGTCCTCATCAGAACGGCGTAGCCAAGCATTGGATTGAAAACTTGGAGATGAAAATAGCACAACAAACGAAATCCCCTGCTACGGAAGACAATCACACATTTGTGGCTTATTGTTTGAACTCTCCGGTTTGGGAGATTTGGTCAAACTTCGCCACGGAGGCGATTAATGCCATCCGCGAGATCTATATGGCTGCTTCCATATAAGCGGGCTATACCGATGATTCTGCTCTACTTGTTTAATATTTTCCCGCGACTGATTTCTTTGATATATCGATATATATATATATATATATATATATATATATATATATATATATATATATATATATATATATATATATATATATATATATATATATATATAACTATTTATTCGAATTGTTGTTGCCTGTGAACTATTTCTAATCTCTTGATAATATTAGCAATAACAGGCTTGTTGAATCTCAAAAAACTTGATTGTATTAAAAAGTTGATGTTTCGCCACGACATTCGTGGCTTTATCAAAACTTTTGAAAAAATTTCTTTGACATTTATTGATTTGAAAAAATTTGAATAGTTAAAAAAGACTACTATGTTTCACTAAAATTTTTCGGCTGTGGCCGTTCTTTGTTATTTATTACGTGCTATTCAGTTCAATATTAACATTCAAATCTGTCAGATGGTAAGGGAAACCACAGAAACCTTTACCCACGTAATGTTCGAAATAGGTTCAAATTATTTTGATTTTGGAAAGTCAAAGAATAGGGTACTATTTATCTTTTTTTTCAAAAAAGTTTCATTACGGCTGTGGCCGTCTTCAGTTATTAATTACGTGCTATTTAGTCCAATATCAATAGACAGGTCTGTTGATATTAGATGTGGTTTCCCTTACCATC
>JARQZK010004562.1:17500-35000 GCA_030704885.1 Cynegetis impunctata | reverse complement strand
CAAGATGGAGGACCACATTATTATCGTAATTTGGAAGTTGACCAACAGGTGGCGTTCCAAGATGGCGTTTCAAGATGGAGGACCACGGTATTATCATAATTTGGAACTTGACCAACAGATGGCGTTCCAAGATGGCGTTTCAAGATGGAGGACCACATTATTATCGTAATTTGGAAGTTGACCAACAGGTGGCGTTCCAAGATGGCGTTTCAAGATGGCGGACCACTGTATTATCGTAATTAAGAACCTGGCCACCAGAGGGCGTTCTTACAGATCACGTTCTTACAGATCACTGTATTATCGTCATTAGGAACCTGACCACCAGATGGCGTTCCAAGATGACAGATCATTATATTCTCATCATTCAGAATCTCGCCAACAGAGGGCGTTTCAATAGCATTCAAATTTGAATGTTTGACGTATGACAGTTCTATGCTCTGAGATATCTATGGTTCAAGATGACATTTGACCGTAACGAATGACAGATGGGATGACGTATGACAGCTCTATGCTCTAAGATATCCATGATTCACGATGACAGTTTCGAATGACAGATGGGATGACGTATGACAGTTCTATACTCTAAGATATCTATGGTTCAAGATGACATTTGACAGTTACGAATGACAGATGGGATGACGTATGACAGATCTATGCTCTAAGATATCTATGGTTCAAGATGACATTTGACCGTAACGAATGACAGACGGGATGACGGATCGATGCTCTAAGATATCTATGGTTCAAGATTACATTTGACAGTTACGAATGACAGATGGGATGACGTATGACAGATCTATGCTCTAAGATATCTATGGTTCAAGATGACATTTGACAGTTACGAATGACAGACGGGATGACGGATCGATGCTCTAAGATATCTATGATTCAAAATGATATTTGACAGTTCTATGTTTTAAATCCAAGATGGTGGATGCGTGAGGCTATGAGAATAACCATAGGGTCCCTCTGGAGTCTTTATGGGGGCCTAGAGAACTGAAATTGTAAATGGGGGCCTCCAGGTATCTTCGGGCAGGCTCAGACGACTGAGTTCGATATATAGAAATATATGGAGTCTTCATGGGGGCCCTTGAGACACTTATACAAATTTTAATGTTTCATTTTTCGTTAGCTGACTTACAGATCACGGTTCAGGAATATAAGTGGATTTAAAAAAAAATTCAAAATTGAAGAAATCGAGCTCGGGGTTTGAACCTCTATATTAGGAGTCCATGGCTCTACCAAGTTAAAAAAAAAATAAAAAATCCAACGCGAGGATCGAACCTCTATATCAGAAGTCTAACACTATCAATCTAAAAAAAAAAAAAAATTCAAATTAAAAAATCCAACACGAGAATCGAACCTCTATATCAGAAGTCCAACACTATCAAGCTTAAAAAAAGTTTCTAATTAAAAAATCCTGCGCGAGGATTGAACCTCTATATCAGAAGTCCAACACTATCAATCTTAAAAAAAAAATTCATACTGAATGTAGAATTGAACCCAGTATATCTATATTAGGAGTTCAACACTATGTTCGATGCTCTTAAAAAAAAATTCAAATTAAAAAACCCAACGCGAGGATCGAACCTCTATATCAGAAATCCAACACTATCAATCTTAAAAAAAAATTTCAAATTAAAAAATCCAACGCAAGAATCGAACCTCTATATCAGAAGTCCAACACTATCAAGCTTAAAAAAAAAATTCAAATTAAAAAATCCAGCAAGGATCGAACCCAGTATATCAGAAGTCCAACACTATCAAGCATTAAAAAAAAAAAATTTCCAATTAAAAAATCCAGCGCGAGGATCGAACCTCTATATCAGAAGTCCAACACTATCAAACATAAAAAAAAAATTCATACTAAAGAAATCCACATGTAGAATTGAACCTGTCATATTAGGAGTCCATGGCTCTACCAAGTTAAAAAAAAAATTCAAATTGAAAAATCCAACGCGAGGATCGAACCTCTATATCAGAAGCCCAACACCATCAATCTTAAAAAAAAATCATACTGAATGTAGAATTGAACCCAGTATATCTATATTAGGAGTTCAACACTATGTTCACTGCTCTTAAAAAAAAAAATTTTCAAAATTAAAAAATCCAAACGCGAGGATCGAACCTATTATAGTAGGAGTCCATAGTGTTCACTGCTCTTTTAAAAAATTCTAATTATAATAATTATATTTTCAGGCTAAAGACAACCAATATGATATCATCGAAGTATTAGGGTAATTTTATCTGAGTTCGGTTTATACATTTTTCAATCGCCGAATATTGCGATGTTATATTCAAACACTTATGAATATAGTTATATTTAAAAGAGTCTGGTATGATTGATATTATTTTTGCTTCGTTAATTTTTGGATATCCTGAATAGTTATCATGTTAAAATACATATGGGGGCCCAGAGGACTGAAATTATTTGATATAATGGAATGGGGGCTTCGGAGACTCGTGTGTAGGCCATCTTCGGAGAGTTGGATATCAGACTACCTAGATTTCATTGTTATTAGAGAGAACATTGTATGTTTACCAACGACTAAGTTGTTCAACAAGCATGCGTTACAACGACTACGATTTCCAACAACCTCATTTTCAACCAGGACCCCAACGGGTTGGTTCCCCAACGAGTCCATTCACAACGGGTCCGTTAACGGGTCCGTTCACAACAGGTCCGTTCACAACGGGTCCGTTAACGGGTCCGTTCACAACAGGTCCGTTCACAACGGGTCCGTTAACGGATCAGTTGAGATATCATATCAGGAATTACATTCATATATTCACATGACCATTAATTGCCAACAATACATCGGTTTGAATTCCTTATAATTCACACTTATGTGAATTGATAAAGTTATTCATATTCAAGTATAGTACATTAAAAATATTTAATGAAAAACATATTGTATGAAATAACATATATATATATATATATTCAAAAATCAATCATTAGATAAGTACTTCATCTATAATTTAATTTATTCGGTACCTGTTTTACGATGATTTCGTTCAAAATGAAGTGAGTAAAACCTTTGTATCATCTCAGATCTATATGAGAAATAAAAAACGAAATAGTTTATAACCAGTTTATTATGTTATCAGAGATATATAGAAAGCATCATGTATATAAACGAAATAATTTTATTCTACTATATATAGCAAACAACATCATCATATACATAACGTTCAAATGAAATAATTTAATTCTGTTAACATAGCTATATACAAATCCATATACATAAGGTTGAAAAAATTTCTATTTTATAAAGCTCTCTTTCTCTCTCTCTCTCTCTCTGGTGTAAATCAATAATGAATATTACTAACTTCATGACCCGAATCACATATGAATCTTCAATATTTTAAAGTAATCATGTATATCAAAGACTTGTTAAACATGAAAATTAATCAGAAAATATACTATCTTATACATGAAAATTATTCAAATTTACATTTTCGATTGAATATTATGTGGAAATTGTTTAATTTAATAGAATATTCAGTTGAATATCTCATTTAATATAAAATTAAAGCGTAGAAATATGAACCTTTTGTGTGTGTGTGTATATATAAATAATTGGCTTTGAAGTTCAGTTGTATAAAATTTTGAGATCTTGTATTTCACATCACTGCTCGTCCTATGTATGGTATTGATATCCATAGGGTACTGTGTCGGTGGTGTATGTTGATATAACCCTTTTATCATCATTTGCTGATAAAGCTATTTTAGATGTTTTCTTGGATGTAACTTTATGCTTCACTGACTGGATGGAATTTTGTTCAGTGGTGAGAATTTCTTGGTTGAATAAAGCACGTCTGTAATCGTTGAAAGTAATTGTTGCGAGCGAAGATTTTGTAACACCTTTAGCAGTCTTTTTTTCACTTTGGTTGAGTAATCTAAAGGTGTACATCTTCGACCTTAATCCAATGAACTCCACCATGATTCTGCCTTCATTTTCATCCTTCATTAGTCCAATTACCTTCTTGTTTCTTGGTGGAATACCGAAAACATTATTTTCACCATAGTCTGACGTATCAAATTTTGACACATTATCCCTCATGATCTCGTAGATGTTCTGATGTTTGAAATGGTATATCAAACTGTCAGTGTCTGTATAAAGAAGCTTGATGTTGCCATCATTGAATTTTGTTTTGATAAAATTGTAATGAAAATCGTAAAGGTAAGTTTTTGAAATATCTAAAATCGAAAAACCAACGTATATAGGTTTGTTGAATACTATCTGAGTTTTCTTGAGTTCAATTATAACAATGTCGTCTATGATAACAGAACTGTGGAAGTTTGGTAGAGCTATCAAATTTTTAGCACCATATCTACCCTCCCAACTATTAACAATTTTGATGATTTTATATTTTCTAATATTCTCTAAAGTTTTGCCAAATACCGCGTTATTCATCAATTTATACATATTTTTTTCGAATTCATTCTTACTTTCAGCTCGTAATTTTGAATTTAGATCTATATATGGTTTCAACCAAGGTTTTTGATTGAAACGTAGTACTCTATGAATTTTTCTTATTTTCAAACCAGCTTCCACACATTTTTTCAAATATCTATAATGGACCACATAGTTATTTTTTGGGTACAGAGTTGTCAGTAATTTTTGTTGTTTATTTTTGGATAAAGGTGGTATCATTTTCTCGGGGCAAAATGGGAGATCTTTATGTGATTCGTGTAAATCTAGGGGATAGTCTAAATCAACTTCATAAAAATATCCCACGTCTGAGTTGTCAGGAATCAAGGATGGGTCTGTTGGATATTCGTCTGTCCATTCAAAATTATCATAGGGTAGATAGTTCTGCATGGCAGCACCGTATAAGTTCACTACGTCGAAATACATCAAATAGGACTCTGGTTCATTAGGATTATATTGTTCCCCCATATACTTATTATTAGCCTTTCCATACCGGTTACAACATTGAGATATACCCCCTCGCAACCCTTTCTCGATAAACATGATCTGGTTGATATCCTTCAACAATTTAATTTTTCACCTGTATATTTCAACATCGCATCCCATGTGTAACCAGGTAGGGAATAATAATAAGCAGGGTCGAGTGAATAGGAGTTTATACAATCTTGTCTGAAGTTTTCAAAAACGTCTGCTAGTAACAAAACATCAGTTTTAAGGTAAAGATCACTGTATTCACTCATATTTCTCAAGTCAAAAGAGTCCCATACTTTCAAAGCATGTTTATAGTCTTCGTTTGAAATGTTTGAATCGGTCAGTTTATTGTAAAATTTTTCTTTCGATGGCAGTGCGGTATCGTCAAGTCTGTCCCATGAATTCATATAATCATATGGAAAAACCCCTTTTCTGTTCAACAACTGAAACTGTTCGTCATCTTGATAATGCTTCCTAACAATTTTTTTCTGTTCAGGTTTCAAAAAAGACGCTAATTTCTCTATACTTGTTGACATAAATCTAAATGAGTCTATAAATCTGAAGGAAATGAATGAATCTGCTAGATGTTTCGTAAAACCTATGTATCGATCTTTATTGATCGGTAGAACATCAACTCTACCATCGATATCTGACACAAGATTTTTTATTATGAAGTGTGAATCATATCCACTGAGGTTATGTAGGACCACAGCTACATTCTGTCTGTTTTTGTAATTCAAATTACAGTCTTGATGTGCAGGACCCCGATAACGCCCTGTGAAATGACAGTGATCTTTAACTCGGATATCTGTAGGATTAAATGGATTTTCACAGATATGACACTTTTCAGACTTGTAAAATGAACTCCATTCTTTTTTCGATAGTTTATTCATAGGGAGGTTATGAAGAAAACAGGGTTCCATATCTTCAGCTAGTTGAGAAAGCTCTTTCATGAACCAAGACTGACAATCTTGCCCTGTATATGACTTATAATAGGAGATTGAGTCATCGAAACTACAATGTAGATAATAAGCTATACTGTAAGGAATGTGTTTTTGATAAATCCCAGTTTTTTCAGATATTTTCTCCTCTGATTCAACCAAAAGACATTCAATATCAGCGTAAACTATAAATGGGGCCCTTTCCTTATTCAAAAAATTTTTAAACTCTATAAAATCAACTCCCTCCGGAGGACACGATACTTTACATTCGTTTAGACCATCACAATAATTTTTATGATTTTCTAATGAATTTTCAGTTTGAAAATGATTGAGACATATATCACAAAAATAAATAGAACCTTTGTGCTTTGAATTTTGAGTTTTAAGCAGACGTGACATGCTTTTTATCCAAGTAAAATGATAAACGAATTTTTCCTCAAAATTGTCAGTTTGCATCATGAAATCGCTATAATTTTTTTCAGTTTTTACCATTAATAAATGTATACGCTCCTTTTCTTTATTTTTGCTTAAAAATATCGGAACCACTGTTTTCTTTTCAATCGCGTACACGTTAATTGCTAAATCGTTTAGTTTTTCAAACTTAGGAATTTGGTCTAGAGTCATTGGAAAAGTTATACCCTTATACTTCAAAATAGAGCTAGGTGATGGGTATGAAGAAGTTCTATCAATATGCTCTTTAGCAGGTCTTAAACATGACATGACTGCCCAAAGGAAACAATGAGAGTCATTATTCTTAACATTTACTACAGCCTTTTTATTTTGAATAAACATAGGTAGGTCAACATACGTAGAATTACCTATTGTTATTGGTCTGTATTCATTAATATTAACTTTGAGGTTAAGAATCTGTAAGAGAGCCCAACCACTATCACGCTCCTGAAACTCATCCATTTTCCTAAGAATGACAGCTCGAAATTTAGTGTTATACAATTCTTTTAATTCATCGGAGAGATCAACAACAGAACTTTCAGTGCAAAATGTTTTAATACTTTCCTCTCTAGTATCAGGTTTGATGTAATTACAACTTAAAATTACGTTAACTTTTAAAATTGAATTTTGTAGAGCTGATTTTATTTTATTATTGAAAATTCTGAAAGTTTTACTGAGGAACTCTTCGGGATCTTTGATTGTATTATTGATAATCACCCCGGTACGCATTCTACTTTTAAAAGCTGAATCAACATCCCTCCAAATTAAACGTTTGGATTGCCTGCCCAAACCAGAACCCTTTTTGAAATTTGAATGACGTATGTGCTTGATATTTTCTCTGTAGGTCTTGGGGATTGATAAATTAGCCTCAAGTTTGTGGAAACTGTTTTGAGAATGAGAAAAATTCTTACCCCATGTATATTTAGTGATTCCAAAGACGATTTTATTTATATTTTTCAACCATCTAGCAAATTCTTCCACAGTTCTTATTAATTTCAAACTTGCTCCAAAAGTTTTGACGGCATCATCAGAAATCTTCATTATACTCATGGTTGATTCTGCAAAACAAAAAAAACATCAATTAACTTTTGTTGAATATGTACACACAAAAAAAATATATATTGTTATACTAGTATAGAAAAGCTATTTCCAGTGAGTATCTATAATGTTTATAATAATATAAGTTTTTACATGTATAACATGGTAGTTTTTTCTTGTACCGAAATTTACTAATTTAATAAAGTAAATACAAAAAAATTATTCAGAATATGATACTGGAAAAACGTCACTTTGTTTTTTTGTGACATAAAATTACACTCAACTACAAGAAAAAATAAATTCTTTACCTTCGGTATACAATATTAATAGTTGAATGAATACTTGAGGAAGTATCTACACTTAATTATCTATAAGTGTTACAAGTTTGGGGGTTAGCATAAGACTGAACCTCCGCAGTAATAGCTCGGAATAACTTGAGTTATTAGTGTTGAAATCAAGGTCAGGTCGTTGAACTGGTGTTGTAGTCTGTTCAGAAATTGTAACTTGCCGTATATTGATTTATATGAAGTTAAAAACTTGAATATAGTTCAATTAAAAGTATGCATTGATATCCTGTCCATAACATATTAAATAATTATGAATTTTATCACTGATATAAAAACAACAATAATATTAAAAAATTATTGGCCAAGTCTGAATTTCTCAGAAGGAAATAATCGATTTGAATAGATATATTCACCAAAAAATTATCTTCAGGTTGTCAGACGTGATAAATGATATATCTCATTTTTGTTGAAAATTGATTTAGCTTATTAGATTAAAGATTATTTATTACATCGGGCAACACTGTTTCCTACATTTTCAAAAATTGTGAACAAAATTTCATCCCTGAATATGTGAAAAAAAGTACACTTTGTATTGCTCAGACTTTCACTTAGAAAGTGAACACCCTGTATATGAGCCGAAATATTAAGCAAACATTAAAAAACATACTTACTTTAAATTGTAAAGCTGACTGAAATAGGTGGATTTTGGTGGTTGTCGAATGATTAGTGAAATCTGTGAAAAATAATATATTTATAGTCTGAATTTATTCACAGAATAATGTGGGAGAATGAAAGAATACTACACTAAAAAAAACATCAGTTATTTTTTGTTGAATATGTACACAGAAGTAGTATATTAATATACTAGTATAGAAAGCTTAATTATTCCAGTGAGTAGGTATAACTTTATACCTATGAACTGGAAATAGATTTTCTTACGTATATCGTATATATCTTGATAGTTTTTCTTGTAAATAAATTATCTAATTTAATAAAATAAATACCAAAAAATTATTTAGAATATGATACTGGAAAAACCTCACTTTTTTTTACGACTTTGTGATGTACAAAATTACACTCAATTACAAGAAAAAATAAATTCCTCACCTTCGGTATAAAATACTAATAGGTACTTGAGGAAGTATCTAATACTTAATTATCTATGCGTGTTACGAGGAAACTAGCGTAACATTGAATCTCAGTACTAATAGCTCGAGTAACTTATGAATTACACAAACTATCTGAAATCAATTTCTCAGAAGAAAATATTCGATTTGAATAAATTAAATCAAACAAAAATTATCTTCAGGTTGTCAGACGTGATAAATACTATATTTAATTTATGTTCAAAATTGGTGGAGCTAATTAGATTAAAGATTATTTATTACGTCTGGCAACACTGTCCCTGATAGACGACTGTCTCGCTAAATTATTAAAAGATAATATGTACTCACTTGATGGGACTATAAATTGTTGAGCTGGACTAATTATATGGAATTCCGTAGTTCGTATTAGTGAAATCTGCGTAAAAGAAATATTTTTAGTCTTTCTTCAAATAATAATGTGGATAAATGAAAGAATACTACACTCAAAATACACGAATATTTGAAAATTATTTCTCAAGTCTGAATTTCTCAGAAGAAAATAATCGATTAAATCCACCAAAAATTATCTAGTATATACAATTTCCAATTCTGAATCTATTAAAAAATAATATGTACTCACTTGATAAACACTGGAACTCTGGTTATAATAAGGAGAACTTATTCTTGAAGTTTATTTGGTTTGGACAATTATTTCACTCACTTCGCACAAACTAATCATGAATTATTTTCAACAATTATTACTCAGAGTCTCTGATTATATTAATCAAATGTAACTCAGTCAGTCATCTACGAATGTTAGAATGACAATGAAATAAAGATATTCCAGTTCATTGAATTTTTTTTTTTAACTTGGTAGAGCCATGGACTCCTAATATGACAGGTTCAATTCTACATGTGGATTTCTTTAGTATGATTTTTTTTTTTTTTATGTTTGATAGTGTTGGACTTCTGATATATAGGTTCGATCCTCGCGCTGGATTTTTTAATTGGAATTTTTTTTTTAATGCTTGATAGTGTTGGACTTCTGATATACTGGGTTCGATCCTTGCTGGATTTTTTAATTTGAATTTTTTTTTTAAGCTTGATAGTGTTGGACTTCTGATATAGAGGTTCGATTCTCGCGTTGGATTTTTTAATTTGAAATTTTTTTTTTAAGCTTGATAGTGTTGGACTTCTGATATAGAGGTTCGATTCTCGTGTTGGATTTTTTAATTTGAATTTTTTTTCAAGAGCAGTGAACTCCTAATATAGATATACTGGGTTCAATTCTACATTCAGTATGAATTTTTTTTAAGCTTGGTGGTGTTTGGACTTCTGATATATAGGTTCGATCCTCGCGTTGGATTTTTTAATTTAAAATTTTTTTTTTAAGCTTGATAATGTTGGACTTCTGATATAGAGGTTCGATTCTCGTGTTGGATTTTTTAATTTGAATTTTTTTTTTTTTTTTTTTAGATTGATAATGTTAGACTTCTGATATAGAGGTTCGATCCTCGCGTTGGATTTTTTTATTTTTTTTTAACTTGGTAGAGCTATGGAATCCTAATATAGAGGTTCAAACCCCGAGCTCGATTTCTTCAATTTTGAATTTTTTTTTTAATCCACTTATATTCCTGAACCGTGATCTGTAAGTCAGCTAACGAAAAATGAAACATTAAAATTTGTATAAGTGTCTCAAGGGCCCCCATGAAGACTCCATATATTTCTATATATCGAACTCAGTCGTCTGAGCCTGCCCGAAGATACCTGTAGGCTCCCCTTTACAATTTCAGTCCCCATAAAGACTAGAGGCCCCTATGGTTATTCTCATAGCCTCACGCATCCACCATCTTGGATTTAAAACATAGAACTGTCAAATATCATTTTGAATCATAGATATCTTAGAGCATCGATCCGTCATCCCGTCTGTCATTCGTAACTGTCAAATGTCATCTTGACCATAGATATCTTAGAGCATAGATCTGTCATACGTCATCCATCTGTCATTCGTAACTGTCAATTGTAATCTTGAACCATAGATATCTTAGAGCATCCGATCCGTCATCCCGTCTTGTTCATTCGTTACGGTCAAATGTCATCTTGAACCATAGATATTTAGAGCATAGATCTGTCATACGTCATCCATCTGTCATCGTAACTGTCAAATGTCATCTTGAACCATATATATCTTAGAGATAGAACTGTCATACGTCATCCCATCTGTCATTCTTACTGTCAAATGTCATCATGAACCATAGATATCTTAGAGCATATAACTGTCATACGTCATCCCCATCTGTCATCTTACGGTTAAATGTCATCTTGAACCATAGATATCTCAGCGCATAGAACTGTCATACGTCAAACATTCGAATTTGAGTGCCATTGAAACGCTCTCTATTGGCGGTGTTCTGAATGCTGAGAATATAATGATCTGTCATCGTGGAACGCCATCTGGTGGTCAGGTTCCTAATGACGATAATACAGTGATCTGTAAGAACGTGATCTGTAAGAACGCCCTCTGGTGGCCAGGTTCTTAATTACGATAATACAGTGGTCCGCCATCTTGAAACGCCATCTTGGAACGCCACCTGTTGGTCAACATCCAAATTACGATAATAATGTGGTCCTCCATCTTGAAACGCCATCTTGGAACGCCATCTGTTGGTCAAGTTCCAAATTATGATAATACCGTGGTCCTCCATCTTGAAACGCCATCTTGGAATGCCACCTGTTGGTCAGGTCCCAAATTACAATAATACCGTGGTCAGCCATCTTGGAAAATGGCCGCCATCCGCAAAATGGCCGACTTCCCGATCATAGCCACGCCCCCGAAGTCGCGCATGCGCAGAACTGACATTTCGGACTTACGAATTGGTCCTCGATTTTATAGTAGTGCATGTCTTTGTGGAGTACATGAATAAATTATTGTTATTGCTATTATTATTATTTCACTTTTTTGTTAAAGTGTAATTTTTTAATGACTGACATGTGCCAAAATTAGGGGTTAAAGGTGGGGAAACCGGTGACATTCATTCGCATTGCCACGATCGCCCTCAGGCATAGAATGAAAAGTTATGTCTGTTTTGAATGAGTTTTTCGACAATAAGTCTTAAACCGCTAGAGATAAGTATCCTATTATTGATACTTCTAGTTGAAATATTTGTTCTTCTTTGAAATGCTGCAATAAAATACAGGATATCCCATTTGAAATTAAAGCATAAATTTCAATTTCATGTTCTACCAAGAGAACATTATTTTGTTGTGATTATTTTGTGCAAACCCTTTATGAGATACCTTCACTCTCATAATTTATTATGTTGAACTAACTTGATTTGATTTTTTATCAAAAGTTTCAGGGCTCTAACTGTGGTAGTTATGAAAAAATGAATTTTTAATTCGGAGATGTTTGTTGCCAAATTTTTCGAAAAATTATTTTTATTTTAAAAATGGCTCAAGATAGGTATGTCATATGTTTTATGAAAAAATTTTTAAATGTTCCACAAAATTAAAAAATGTTAAAATATACATAATGTGCCATTTGAAATAACATAGTTTGCATAAGTTACACGTATATTTGGCAACGTCGCAATGATGATAATATTTTCCAAATGTAGATCATAATAATCCTATACGCGTAGCCTTATTGTCTGTGTATATAATTTGTTTATTATTTTTGGATAATTTGATGAAATTATCAACAGAATAGTTCAATAAAATGTATCCGAATCTACCGCCAGTAAACCTCAAGAAATTTATACGAATTCATAACAATTTCAATGCGTATGGATAAACTTTAAAAAAGAATCAAGAGACTTGATAATGAAAATATTGATATGAATAATCATAAGAAAGGAAAACAATTATGTGGACCACGAACAAGGAGCATTTTCACAAATAAATGCTTATAAGTCCGAAACCTGACTAGTTAGGTTTAGGTATTATATCAATAGATAAAAAGTAAATTCCAGCAGCTTTCCAAATTTTTAATAATGTACATTCGATTTGAAATAATCAACTTTCAGTCACATTTTTGAACCACCCTGTTCGCAGTTCGCAGTAACGCAGATTAGGCTGAACTGTAGGAAGCCCCCGCCCCAACTATCACCAAACTCCATCCCAAATTTCGAAATCACATTATCTCTCAACTCAAATATATCAGCGTTTTAATAGGTCTTGATTTCCGAAGAAAAAAAAATGATAATAATTGTTATTTCTAAAACGGTAAAAGATAGGGAAATATCATAAAAAGTTTTTGGGAAATTGTTGGATATTCTAAAAATAATATTATATACAGAATGTTCCATTTGAAAAATCAAAGTTGCTACTACTTTCTAATAGAAGTGGCAACACCGCATTACCAAAAATATTTTAGTTAGGTACAGAATGTCAGACACCGCGAATCACCCTATATAATACACATATATATATATATATATATATATATATATATATATATATATATATAGACATATATATGTATATATATATATTTATATATATATATATATATATATATATATATATATATATATATATATATATATATATATATATATATATATATACAGGGTTTCCTAATTGCCATGGGCCACTATTGCTATCTCGGTAATTATAAGAACTACAAGATTGGTCAAATTAGACAAAATGTGTAGTTTTTCGAGGACATTGAAAATCTAGTTTCATAGTTGAAAACTAAAAATTCTATCTCGAGCTACGGGGGTTTTTCGAAAAATTGATCAAAATTATTTGATCGAATATTTCAAAAAGTATAATTTTTACAAAAAATTAGTGAGAAGGAAAATTTATGCATTTTAGACGTTCTTCAATTTGGTATTCTTTAAGGAAATTTGGTTCGTCTAGTTTTCGAGATATTACCATCAAGTTACTTTTTTTAAATACGGACCTGTATTTTTTATTCCATTTCTCGAAAAAACTTTTTCTTCTGATTTTAACGATGTATCACATGTTCATATTTGTTTGCGTTTTAATGATAAGCCAAAATTTAAGTTGTATTGAGTTTAAGAAAAAATGAGAACATCAAAGGTGGCTTAGACTACAAATAAAAAAATTGCCTATTTTTAACATGAACAGACTGTTTTGTAATGAAAGAAACTGTTCATTAAGTTTTTAAACATTCAAACTTTTTACCATATAATTAAATTCACGTTATGTACCTAATAAACCTTTAAACTTCCTTATTTTTTAAAATTACTTTTGCCAAAATTCAAAGGGGATGATACATACCTAATGCATTTGCTTCATCTTTCCTATTCTCTGCCGTTACAGTTGTTCCCCATTCTGAAGGATCATTAAATGATCTGTATAGTAGCAAATTTCGCTCTAGCCTTGTAAAAATTATTCTATTCGGTAAGCGTCTTTGGGGGTACGAATTTTGATACATTTGAAGAGCTCTTTTAGCACTTCGAAATGCTTTTGCATAACAAAAAAATAAATCTTATTTTTCACCTTCGGAAAACGCTACCATGTTGGTTCAAACTTACTTCGACACAACATGTAGGTACTACGGATCATAGGCTTTTATAAGCAATTATTTCTCTTTGCTCTATGATTAAACCTATGATAAAATGAAAAATGTGCCAAAGAACGAAAAATGCAAGTACGTATTTAAAAAAAAAGTTTAATGTGATATCTCGAAAACTAGACGAACTAAATTTCCTTGAAAAATACCAAATTGAAGAACGTTTGAAATGCAAAATTTTGTTTCCATACCAATTTTTTGTAAAAATTATACTTTTTGAAATATTCGATCAAATAGTTTTGAGCAATTTTTCGAAAATCCCCCGTAGCTCGAGAAAGAAATTGAAAAAAAAAATCTGAAATCGGATTATCAGTTTCCTCCAAAAACTGAACATTTTATTTCATTTGACCAACCTTGTAGTTATTATAATTACCGAGATAGCAATAGTGGCCCATGGTAATTAGGACAACCTGTATATATATATATATATATATATATATATATATATATATATATATATATATATATATATATATATATATATATATATATATATATATATATATATATATATATATAAGAGAGGGGAAGTCTTTGCTGACCAGTTAGGATAAAGCTAAGAAAAAACTCGTTTTTCGCCATAATAAGTTTCATGTATCTTTCAGTTGTTTAATTTAATAATTTCAACATTCGGAGTCTTTCCTTTTGGTAGGAGATGACATGCTGGCGATGTGACGTCTTTTCTGTGCTCTGTTGCTCTAAGAGTAAGAGTTCTCGGTCCTTGGCGTGTTTTCACCTATTCTATGTTCTCGCTTTAGCCTCACTTTTTGGTTATATTTTTTTTAATTTCATTTCACTTCCCATACCGACGATGTGATTACCGGTATGATGGAGTGGTTAATAATCATTTTACAATATTTTGAATTTTAAATTGTGACTGTTTTGTTTCTGCCTTTAATGGTTCTAATTTTGTGACAATGGCAATGTTAATTTTACTCTCACTGACTTTGTTCTGAATGTGTGCACTTTTTTATGAACGTCAAGATTAATTTTAATTTAAGATCTATGCATACATCGATGCATCGAAATATTTCCACCTACCTCAGATGGTGAATGTTAGAAATGCTCATATGGTTATCACACTCGATGGAAAAGAGACAACTTTTTCGTTACTTTAGGGATTCATCAGTATTGTCCATCCGTCTACCAAATGTGATAACCATCCCAAAATTTCAAGCGTTACTGTAGTTTCTTGTGAAGAAAATGGCAAATTTCGCGTGTTTCTTCAATCCCTGAATGATGTGTCAGTAAGGCTAGCTCTGAGTTATGAGAATGAACTCCTTTAGCTAGATCAGAGGATACACTTGTATGTACAAGTGCATCATGGATGGGTGAGATAGGATATTCATGGAACAGAGAAAGTGTGGGTTGGGTTCAGAGGATAATACTGGCCCAGCATTCGCCTTGTTAGTATGCAAGCAGTGACTTACTTAACGCCATGAGGAAACCGCTGAGAAAAACTCATGGTAGAACACTCGATTCCGGGGTTTGAAAACGGGACCTCTGAAATACGAGCCAGTGCATCTAAGTAATTGTCTAACTAGCTTGGTTTCCTGTGTGCAGCACAATGGCATATAAATATGACACAGCGCCACTAGTCGAAAACAATTGAAGCACGTCTTTCAGACAGGTGATACAGTTCGGCAATGAAAAGTATGTCCCTCGTGGCGCACCTGCCTTTATACCCCACACCCTATTTCACTCTACGTGAATTTTTAGCAGGTTTTCACTTTGAATACCTGCGTATTAAAAGGACCTAGGACCAAGATAGTTTTTCGGTTCATGACTTTTTATGATGCTTGGCACCAAAAACACAATTTCATATCTCTCTCTCTCTCTCTCTCTCTCTATATATATATATATATATATATATATATATATATATATATATATATATATATATATATATATATATATATATATATATATATATATATATATAAATATATATATATATATATATATAAATATATATATATATATATATATATATATATATATATATATATATATATACAGTGGCGTAGATAGGGGGGGGGATCAATCCCCCCCCATGAGCCTACGATAATTATAATAAAACAAAATTAAAGTCTTCGTATCTATATACGTATTTAAGTACCTTTGAATGAAATTTACTATGCATCACCTCTTCTGGCATTATGTATGTGCAATTATAAAAAAATCACCTAGATATATTTTTGTGAGAGCTGTGCAATTTAGTATTGTATAATTTCTGCGCTTCGAACAGGCCGACCAATCAGGAATGGATATAATTTAACATCATAAAATAAGTAGTAGTTTCTGCATATTTTATTCAATGTTGAATTAGTGCGTTTAATCGGTCACTATGAGCAAAAAAGAGTTTAAAAAGTTCAAATTGCTCTAATGGAAAATTTTCATTTCGAAAGTCAACCCAAATCTCCACGCACTTCTCTTTCTAAATTGTATACTATAATTACTATTAAACAAAAGTGCTCGAGCTTGTTTTTAATGGTATAGTATTATATCTAAAGCAGTTTTGTTCAATAGTATAGGTACCTAGTATAAAATTTATAAAGAGAAGAAGTGCGAGGAGGATTTGGTTGACTTCTTCCTTCGTACATAAAATTTTCCATTTCAGCCATTTAGGCACTTTCAAACACGATGTTTGGTCCTAGTGACCGATTAAATTTCTGTTTACATTCGAGGAGCGTGACTTCTCATAGTGACTGCTCATAGAAGATTTTCAATCAATATTAAATATTTAGAATATTTTTTAATATAGAGTAGGTATCAAAATATGAGCTCCTTAAAAATAGGACTAAATTTTGGCTTTGATTATCAATTTAATTAGGTACTCCATAATATTTTGAAGTTAAAAAAAATTGTCGAGTTAGTAAAAATTTTCTTGCGATGGCGTATAATCCATTCATGGACTTCTACATCATGGATCTTTGGAAAAATATTTAATAATCATGAGAATACAGCTTACAAGTGCTCTTTGTTCAACTTTTTTCATCAGTCTCGGAATAATATGAGCCAGGTGTCATTCGATTCGGAATAGCATGTAGATAGTTTTTGAGAAAAATTTAGTTCCGGTCGCGAAAATTGTAAAGTGATGAACAATTTACTGAAAGAAAAAGGTTTTTTTTTCAAATTTATCTAAATAAAGATACAAAAAGGGTAGGAAATTTCCTATAAGCAATTGCTGACTCCCGGAACTGTAGGATAAATATTTATAATTTTCTCAGAGGAGTAAAAAAACGGC
>JARQZK010004562.1:2500-10000 GCA_030704885.1 Cynegetis impunctata | reverse complement strand
AGAATCTAGTGGCGTAGTCAGAATTGTGAAATGAGTTGTCATTGTTTAGATATAACACAATGTTATAATTTTTTAAATGGAACACTCTGTATATTTTTCCTTATTCAAAACACAAAGACTTTGCGCTTTTCAAAAATATATAATACTTATATAATATTCTAAGTATTAGCCCTGTATTTAGTCAATATTCTTTTTTTATGGCAAGTCAAGACAAATACCACCTCAATATATCGTTCGACGCAATAAACACATCACTTCCATTTATATAGGGTAGAATGAAAAGTTTTCAACATAAAAATATTATTCAATATAAGTTACTGAACAGACATGCATTTAATAACTATTAGGTATAAGAAAAATAGAAACTTACATGAATCACTGCTACAAAACAAAGCACTATTATTTTTCTGTTGAAAATGTTTTGTGAATATTGTTCAAATTATTGCCCATTCTCTTGAAGACACAGCCGACATCTTCTGAGGATAGCGCCAATCGACCATAGTTAAAACAAAAGTCTCATACCTAAGTATTCGAAAGCTTCTCTCGTGGCAGTCATCAGAGCATCTCGATTTTCGTGCCGCGTGTGGTTTATTTTATTTTTTATATAACCCCATATGAAGAAATCTAATATAGATAAGTCAGGGGACCTTGGTAACCAGTTAATGGGACCATTATTACCAATCCCCTGGTTTTAGAATATTTCATTAGAATAAACCTTTCCTGTATTGAGCCAATGGAATTTCGTCAAATAGTTCAGAAAAAAAAATCATCCAAAATTTTGAAATATCTTTAGTGATTCAAGTTACCGTCGAAAATGCGGTAGGCTAATCTTCCTCCAAAAACGAAACAAGATACATTAAAGCCGAATCTGCCTTGTTTGTGACGAACCAGCGTAACGTGCTCATTTTCATTTGACCAATAACGATGATTATTTCGATTAAAATTACCAGCGCTTCTTATATGGCTTTCATCGGACAATCCCACTAAAAGCCCAAAATTTATATAAAATGGAGGTCCATCGCTTGATTTGGATTCAAACCAACTTGGTAATATATCTCAACCATATCTAATTTTTGTAGTTTTGATATACTGTATTATCATTCGCCATTGTGAGAAAAATTTGTACACTTTGACAGGAACTATAAACATTCTGCACTTGCTTTTATTTCATAGCCACCTACTAATTAGGTCCAGAGCGTATATATAGTCGATAACTAGTGTTTCTATGGAGTTTTTTATTGTTTTGTCAAATTGTTTAAAGACAATATTTTTTCAAGGTAAACTTTTCGTTTTACGCTATACAAATGGAAGTGACATTTTTGTTTATTGCGCCGAGCCATCTTTTAAAGTGATATTTGTCTTGACTAGCCATAAAAAAAAGAAAATTATCTAAATACAGGGCCAATACTTAGAATATATATTTTCGTAAAGCGCAAAGTATTTGTGTTTTGAATATGGAAAAATATACATTGTTCCATTTAAAAAATTAAAACATTGGGTTATATCTAAACAATCACAGCTCATTTCAAAAATCTAACTACGCCACAGGATTCTACGTAAAACAGTGTATGAAAAACCGAAAAAATCTCTATCTTTAAAAATAAGCGAGTTATCCCGTGAGGGCATCGAAAATGGGAAAGCCTGTACTCATGACAATAAATATATATATACATATATATATATATATATATATATCTTCTTCTTTCTTCTTCTTCCTTAGCCTGTTTCAATCAACTCCTGAATGTAGGCCTCTTCCAGTAGTTTCCATGTTTTTCTGTTTTGAGCTGTTTGAATCCAATTTCTCCCTGCTGTCTTCTGGATGTCGTCTCGCCAACGCTTTTGTGGTCTTCCCGTTTTTTTTTTGTCGTTCTGGGTTACCACTGTATTATCTTATTTGTCTATTTTGGTTGGTCTTGCCTGGCCACATGGCCCGCCCATCTCCATTTGAGTTCCGCTACTCTTCTTAGAATGTCCGTAACCCCTGTTCTTCTTCGGATCTCCTCATTTCTTAGGCGGTCTCTCAGGCTACATCCCAACATGGCGCGCTCCATCGCTCTCTGGGCTATTCTCAGTTTTTCTGCGCTATTTTTTGTTGAAGAAATAGTCTCCAGTCCGTATGTTGCTACCGGCAGAATGCAGGAATTATATACTTTTCTTTTAAGGTTAATCGGGATGACTTGAGATTTCAGAACGTAGCCTAACCTACCAAACGCCGCCCAGGATAGTCTTGTTCTTCTTGCGATCCCTGCAGTTTGGTTTTGATATATATATTCCTCTACTTGTTCAATCTTGTTGCCGTCTATAGTTATATCCGTGTCTTCATTGGTCATTACTTTTGTCTTTTGTAGATTCATCCTAAGTCCTATTTGCATCGAGGTCTGCTTCAGTTCTTCCAACATAGTTTTTAGTTCCTCTATGTCACTACTGATGATAACAACATCATCGGCAAAACTAAGGTGGCTTAGATGGGTTCCATCTACGTTGATGCCTTTATATCCCCAAGGTAGGTTTTTAAAGGCTTTTTCTAATGCTAGTGTAAATAGCTTAGGAGATATTGTATCGCCCTGTCGAACTCCCTTTTCTATTTTGATCTTGTCAGTTAATGTATATTCGTCAATGAGAATTTGTAGCGTAGCATTTTCATAGATGTGTTTTATCAGGTTGGAGTATCTGGTGTCTATGTTTGCATCATCCATTGCTCTTAGAACAGCCCATGTTTCTACCGAGTCGAAAGCCTTCTCGTAGTCTACGAACGCCAAATGTAGGGGCACGTTATATTCAGTAGATTTTTCTATCAGATTGTGGACAGTTTGTAGGTGATCTATGGTACTAAATTCTTTCCTGAATCCTGCTTGCTCGACTGGCTGGTATAAATCCAACTTATATACACATATATATATATATATATATATATATATATATATATATATATATATATATATATATATATATATATATATATATATATATATATATATATATATATATATATATATATATATATATATATATATATATATATATATATAAATATACATATATATATATATATATATATATATATATATATATATATATATATATATATAAGTCTGCTATCAAGACTTATGATGAATTTAGTACGGCTGTTGATGCTAGCAATAACTGAAAAGTTTATTAAAACACATAATTACATACATTAAGCCTATTCAATACATTATAACATTACCTGAATCAACAAACAAGTACATTAATTCACAAATGAATATGTTTGTTTTCAACAAATATACAATTTATGACAGTGTCAAATTTATACAATTGAAAATGAATAGTAGTCAAGGTATCTGGATATGATGCCTTGATAAATCTTTGAGAAACCTTCGCAACCCTGATATCCGCTCAGTCGACTGCACTGAGCGCATCGTTAGGTTGGACGAAACTCCTAACTTACATCCCCCCTCCCCCACCAAACTGGTGTAAATTATATTCGGGAGCAGGACAGTAAGGGGTCATTTTACTTGCATGGAAAATATTTGATTCCTTTCTTTTGAAACCCGAGTCTATAATGTATAGTAAATTTGAAATTTTCTTTTTTATTTTGAAAGGACCCATTCTGATTGGATCTAGCTTGTTCCGGTTTAGCCGACTTGAGTTTTGGATATATATAAGGTCTCCCTCTTCATATGTTATTTGTTTCGTATTCTTGTCATAATAAATTTTGTTTCGATCATGAACTCTTTTTGAATTCAAGAATGCTATTTCTCTGTTTTCTTTTAAGTTTTCTAAATTATTTTTGTTTAACTCAGGTGATAAGAAAGAATTATCAATTCCGTTTAAAAGATAACTAGGCGTAAATTTTGTGCTATGAACAGTGTTATTATAGTTTTCAATGCATTGCTCGGCTATAATACTCCACGGTCGGTGTCTATTCTCCGAAATTTTACATCTAATTGAATTTACTAAAGTTTGATTTGTGCGTTCGTTTTGTCCATTTGAGAAAGGGCAATCTACAGCTGTAAATATGTATTTTATGTTTTCTGATTTTAAGAATTTCTTGAATTGGTTTGAGTTTATGCCGGAATATTGGTCCATTAAAATTAAATTTATCTTATTTTTGTTTTGAATTTTTTTTATTAAATTAATAAAGTCTTTTGCAGTTTGGGTTTTTGATGTTATTGCGAAAGCGTACTTTGTAAAATGATCTATTATCAAGTGTAAATATCTTTTTGATGATTTATTTCCTCCGAATCCTCCTATTGTATCAAGAGATACTATCTGGAATGGCTCCGAAGCTGGGCCTAGTTGGGACAGGGGTTGTTTGAAATTTCCAAATCTTGTTTTATTTTTTATGCATGTTCCACATGTTCGACAAATAAGTTTTATATGTTTGTGCATATTTTTAAAGTAATATGTTGGTGTCAAAGTTAGTGTTAATTGTTTTACACCTATGTGGCTGTTACTGTGTATATTTTTTATTAGTTTAATACCGAAGTCCTCTGTAATCCAATTTTTTTTTTGTTATTTAAGGTTTTATAATAAATATTATTTTCAGTTTCGAATTTTTCATTTTCATTTTGTAATTGTTTTTGGTTGTTTACTACGTCATCTAGCGAAACAAATTTTACTATTTGGATAGTAGATTCATTATTAACGTTATTTTCTAAAACCGGGTTACGTGAAAGAGCATCCGCTTCTGTAATCTTTTCTCCAGGGTTATATATTATGTTGAAATCGTAGTTTTATATATAATTTAATATTGTTAATAATTCAGGGTCCTGACTTTTTTTTTATATTGAAATTTTCAAGAGGTTTATGATCAGAAAAGATAGTAAATTTATGACCCATTAAGTAGTACTGCCAATATAATATCGATTCTTTCATTTCCAGACATTCCAGGAATATTGCACGTTTATTTTTTTGTGATTGAGTTAATGTTTTTGAAAAGAAAAATACTGGTTTCAGTATATTATCTTTTTGAGGTTGTTTAAGGATCGCTCCTACTCCTTCTTTTGACGCATCTGTAAAAATGTATATTGGAAGTTTCGGATCGAAGATCGCAAGTATTGGTTCTGAGCTTAGATAATTTTTTATTTTATTAAAACTTTCTTCGCATTTCCGTGACCACTCGAATTTTACGTTTTTTCTAAGTAAATTGTGAAAAGGCTCTAGTATTATTGATGCATTTGGAATATATTTTAAATAGAAATTAATGTTTCCTAATACTTGTCTGATATTTTTTTGATTGATTGGAAAATTTTTTATCGCAATTAAATTGTCATTTATGGGTCTTATTATATTTCCTTCCATTTCATGACCCAGATACACAACTGAACTTTTAGCAAAAAAGCACTTCTTTTTGTTCAATTTGAAACCCGCATTTTTAATAGCCATCAGGGTTTTATCAATATGAATTAGGTGTTCTGAGCTTTTTTTTGAAAAAATTAGAATATCATCTATATAATTTATTGCAAATGTATTAAGATTATTCTTGGAGATTACGTCACTCAGTGTTCTCTGAAAAATTGAGGAAGCTGATTTTAACCCAAATGGTAAACATGACCATTGCCAGTGTCCGTTATGTGTGATGAATGCCGTCTTTTGTTTATCCTTTTCTCTAATCGGAATCAACCAAAACGCCGAATTTATGTCGAGTTTTGTAAAATATAAGCAATCGCGCGCTAAAGTAATAGGTCATCTATTATGGGAAATGGATGGCATTCTGGAACGATTATTTTATTTAGTTCCCTATAGTCAATACACAGACGTGATTTTTTTTCTTCCTCCTTCTTAATAACAAGAGTTACAGGAGATGCATAAGGACTTGAAGAATATACTATAAGACCTGCTTCTAGAAGAGATTTTATTTGTGTATTTATTTCTTCTTTGTCCTGCAATGAGCATTTATATGGTTTTCTTGCAATGTATTTGTTTTTTGTAAGTTTTATTGTTGCCTCGTAGTTTGTTACAGCGCCGACATCGTACTTGTTTTCAGCGAAAATTTTTTTGTATTTGTCTAATAGACATTTCAAAGACTCTTTCTTATTGTCTACATTTGTTATTGCAGTATTTATTTGGATTTCGTTAAGTGAATTAGATCTCTTTTCTTCACGTTTTTGGAAAATTTCTAATTTTGCATTCTGACATAGCCTAAATGTTTTAATAACATCTAATCCCAGAAGAATATCATCTTGAAATGATTCACTCTTTATTATAAAAAGAGGCCATTTTTTTGAAATATTAAATATTTTTAAATTTACTATAATTGAACCTAATGTTTCAGTGGAACCTGAAACCGTATTTATTTTTTTCACCCCACTTATATTTTCATTTAATTTAAGTTTTTTCACAGTGTTATAATTTATCACTGATATATTGGCTCCAGAATCATAAAGAGCGATTGCCGGATAGTTGTTAACTAGAACATTCAATTTAATAAGTGGGGTAGTTGTTCGTTTTTTGATTCATCAGATGATGAAATACTTTTTTGGATTTCCAAGTTATTAACCATTTTAATTTTATCATTTTTAATATTTTCCTTATGTTTTGTAATTTCATTACGACATAAGTTTTCTGGATGATATCTATTTGGGAAACCCCTATCTTTGCAATTGGAGCATGGTTTTAATTCCGATTTTTTCGAGAATTTAATTTGAGTTTTATTTTCAATTATAGAGATATTTAATTTTTGTTAATAAACAAACTTTCTAATTGTCGAATAGTCGACATCAATTTATCTATTGAGTTTAAATCTCTTTTGGTAATCTGTGACCTTATATGAGATGGCAAACCAAATACAATGAAATTTATTTGGCTATTCGTAGTTAATTCAGGATCAGCATCTATAAGTAAGTTAATTTTTTTAAGTGCGTAATCTAACATTGGCCCATTAATGTATCGAAAAGTGTAAGCATAATTTATTTCTACCCAACCTATCTCTGAAAAAGTGTCCAGAAAAGAGGTTTGCCAAAATTCCCATGGATGCGAGATGGTGTGTGTTTTTAGAAAAGCAAGAAACCAATCAAGAGCCGGTCCTTCTAAAAAAAATTTCAACACTTCTTGATAATGCAGGCTACCTATTTTTAAACGATTACATTCCTGAACAAAAAGGTCTAAAAATATTTTTGCATTTTGATTTTTTCCCGAAAATTTATCCAGAATCATATCTCCTACAACTAAACTCAAGGATTTGTTTTCGACCGATTCAATTTTAGAAATATGAGATGAGATGGAGATGGGATCGGTGGAAGCCCGTGCCTCGTCCAAATAAAGACCATTAAAACATATGTTACCCTCCTCATCTATGTAATTGTTTTTGAGTTCATTCACCAGTGTTATCCATACATTCCGAAAATGTCCACGTGTCTTCATGCTCTTGGTTACATTTTTCACAACGCTTGTGTCGAATAATTTCTGGTGGTATTCCTTAAGTTGATAGTCCCTTGGGAATTGAAAAATTGTATCCTCATTTTCGAGCTGTATTGTAACCACCTTCACAATCGTTTTTGCATTCAGACAATCAGA